>VZTQ01012017.1:49933-60779 GCA_013400755.1 Pelecanoides urinatrix | reverse complement strand
TTATTATTATTATTATTTTATTTCAATTACTAAACTGTTCTTATCTCAACCCATAAGAGTTCTCATTTTTACTCTTCCAATTCTCTCCCCTATCCCACTCAGGGTCAGTGAGCAAGCGGCTGTGTGGTTTAGCTGCCTGCAGGGTTAAACCACAAGAGTAATATTATCAGTAATTGAAAGAACTGCAAAAATAACCCAGTCCCTACTAAAAATACTGAAGGAAACTCCATTTGCATATAATAAGATCATGCAGAGGCACATTTCAATATTGAGAACAAACTTCTAATTCTGCAGGAAGATTCTGCTGAAACAATAACATGTGACAGGAAAGGCCAGAGAGTTAATGAAATAATAAGGCTTCAAAATGGAAATAATAAATGATACACAGTTTTGTAGCTTATTATGCAATTTTGTACAATAAGGTACTTTGTAGTGTCATAATCAATCTTCCTACATGAGAAAGTCATAAGCCATCAATTTGGCATCAAAATGACAGATTGTGATTTATTTTGAGAATATTCAGATGTCAGCTACATAAGCGTTCTGGGAAATGTAGTATAAAACATCCCTTAGCTAAAGTATTAATGCTGAACTGAAAGTAATGGAAGTCATTCTGAAAAGGTGAGTAGTTGCCATAAAGAGGAAGAGGATTTGCACAACAATTTTTAATCATTGCCGTTACTTCTAATATACTTGCATTCTAGAAGGCTTCACACAAAAAACTGGACTGAAACATGTAACTCTTATCAGTAAGCATTTCCACAAGTTCACTCTTTTTCCTCAACTATTACGACATGAGAATGACAAACAGGAGAACACATCTGCTGCCTGCCTCTGTCAATGTACCACTCCGGCAATTAGATTCTAACCCCACATTCATCACTAAGAGAATCTACCTCAGTACAAAGACTTCACTCCCTGCCTCTGCTAAAATACTCATTTTCACTGGAGGGATGTATTGGCAATGCAAATAGAGGGTAACAAATACAAGCAGTAAGAAAAGATAAGTTGTGTTGATGTCATGTACATTATACTAGACATAGATGATATAATAGATTCTTTTTTTCCCCCCTCCAAGTCAGACGTCTTAGAATCAGTTCATCTTACGGGGGGCAGCTTTTAACAGCTGAACTATTTGAAAGCCTTAATTAAGTTGATCTACTTATATCAAAGTATTTTTCTATTCTGGCCGCCCACATTTTATGGCTCTATATGCTACAGTTTTCAAAATGTCAAAATAGACCTGCTTAACAATGGCTTTCTTTTTTTTGGATGGGTGAGCAATTATTTCAGTCTTTTTATTGTAAAGCACCTTGCAAAAACAAAAAGGCAGGATTGAAAAATGTTAAATGAAACTCTGTAATAAGAACTTCTGTCTTGACATTTCAGAAAACGGTACATTTTAAAAAGTGGCAACCACCACCACCGAATACTCTTTACAAAGCTACCCATTTGAAAGATTTATGATAACTCAGTGTTTTATGTGAGGTCACCAGAACATCTTGAAGGCGTCAGCATCAGAAACACTGTAACGCAGGAAGAGTTGGTCTTCAACAGAGCCTGACCACTTGATACAGAGATCGGATCTAAGCACTGCAGTTATCAGAGTATGGAACCAGCTGCTTTCCATAACTATGCATTACTACCTTCTTAGGATCAGCTTTTAGAAAATAATTTCCAGACATCTCCGGTTTCATCATTCCTCTCAAAGGGATCCTTTCCTCCCATGGGTGCCAGAACAGAGATGGATCTCAGGCAAAGGGCAAAATGAGATATTACCTGTATTCAATGTGTGAGATAACAGCACATCCACAAAGGTAAACATTATTAAACACAGCTATTTACAGAAATAAAGCCTTCCAAAGAGTGGAAATGGGATATCCGTCGTCTAAAATAAGAAGGCAGTTCCTCTTCCCCTCTCTAGTTTTTGCCAGGAGGGGAAAAGACTACAAAGGACACTGAGGAAGATATACTATGCATTCACATACTAAAGAAACACAAGGACTGCATGAAAGACTTACATTATTAGATTACTCCCTTTATAGCAGTCATTTTGACTGACAGATTATTATCTTTCCATTGAGTCATCCCCCTATCTCTGATGCAATTTTTTGTTCTCTCCAAACTGCAAATACACCTTTTCCCTGTTGGCCAAAGACAGTCTGCTTTGTGCTGCCATTTTATCTTTATTCCCATGTGCTACAATGCCTGACAATGGGTTCAGAGACAATAATGTTAACAACGTTTCACGTAGTGCAGATAATTAGGAGTTTGCATGAGTCTGCATTGTCCATATGTATCCATTTATTCAAATACATACCAAACCCAGTAGGGTGCACTAAAGAGATCCAACTGAGTCTACGACAAGGATGTTGTCCTACCTCCCCTAGAAGGGAACATCTACTGCTGTGAACAATTCAAAGCCTCTAAATGCCATCAGCATGTAAGAAAATGGAAAATTACATGTCAATGTATACCACAGACTCAAGTGCATTTTCTAGCTGCTAAAATAAATTACTCGCATGCATGACAGAGAACATTTGAAACAAATCATGTCATGCAAATGCCAGATTAAAATCACCTCCATTGAGTGTAGTATACAGCATGCAACGAGTTCCTAACACTAGAACATTGAATGTATCATTTTTTGGGAAGCATTGCAGCTAACGAATTACCATAATTTCATAATAATAATAATAATAAAGTTTATAAGCTGTTCAGCAACCACAGCATTTTCCGTAGCACCATAATGATTTATCCCACTTCCATCTTATAATAAGTTTGCTGTTACAATGCACATCTTGTTTCTTGTCTCAGAAAAGTATGTATTTCTTGCCACCTGCTAGAATCACCTTTCAGATGTCACTGTGCTACTTAAGATCAATCTACTTACTACAAAAAACATCCACTTGCCATATTATTGGGCTTCAACACAAGTTGAACTATCCTTGTCCATCAAGTATTAGAAATATTGTACAGCTGTGTTACATTACAGTTGTGTCTCATTTAACCTCATCTCATGCATAATAGACTGGCTTTTGGCTACCTTCAGATGCTGCACATCAATTCCAGAAGCAGTGTAGACTGTAGTTTTCTTTTTTTTTTTTTTTTTTTTTTTTTTTTTTTTTTTTTTTTTTTTTTTTTTTTTTTTTTTTTTTTTTTTTTTTTTTTTTTTTTTTTTTTTTTTTTTTTTTTTTTTTTTTTTTTTTTTTTTTTTTTTTTTTTTTTTTTTTTTTTTTTTTTTTTTTTTTTTTTTTTTTTTTTTTTTTTTTTTTTTTTTTTTTTTTTTTTTTTTTTTTTTTTTTTTTTTTTTTTTTTTTTTTTTTTTTTTTTTTTTTTTTTTTTTTTTTTTTTTTTTTTTTTTTTTTTTTTTTTTTTTTTTTTTTTTTTTTTTTTTTTTTTTTTTTTTTTTTTTTTTTTTTTTTTTTTTTTTTTTTTTTTTTTTTTTTTTTTTTTTTTTTTTTTTTTTTTTTTTTTTTTTTTTTTTTTTTTTTTTTTTTTTTTTTTTTTTTTTTTTTTTTTTTTTTTTTTTTTTTTTTTTTTTTTTTTTTTTTTTTTTTTTTTTTTTTTTTTTTTTTTTTTTTTTTTTTTTTTTTTTTTTTTTTTTTTTTTTTTTTTAAATCAGGAGAAGGACTGTCTAATAACTGAGCACACTTACAGTTTTTCAGCCTCGGGGCTGCTCTTTTTAAAAAAATCAAATAATTTAAATTTTGTTGCTTGTTGGGCAGAAGAATTCAGAATAATACCCAAGCTAGCACTATCCTTCCAGTTCCAGAACTGTATCAACACAGTCCTATATGAACATATTAGCCCTGTGTTGCCACAGCTATACTATTCTTTGAACCTGCACATGGATCTACAAATGTCTTTGAGCAGTGGAGTTTCATTATCTACCTCAGAGTCATCTTTTGCATCCTGAAAGCAGTAGTGCATCACACAATGCTAACACGTCTTAAGTCAGATGTCTTTCTCCACTGCACTGTTACAACACAGAAATGGTGAATAAAGAACACACCTATGGTGAAAGATGTAGAACAGAGTTACTCATATTAAACATCTAAATATAACTTTCCCAACATTTTTACATTTTCACACAAGCAGGAAACAGAACAACTGCATAAAGAGAAGCACTTACCTGGGACTCTGGCATTCCTTAGGATACTGTTCCATCTTGCAAAGCCCTTCTGGGGTATTTTGTTTTCTTTTAGTAAGTGCTGGTTAAATAAATGCAGTCAAGTAAGAACACATTGAATTGTTTTTTCCAGTTTGTAAAGCTTGGCACTTCAGAAGCTTATTACTTCTTATTACTTCATCAAAAGTAATAAGAAATAGTGGTAGATTTTTCTAAGATGCTGCCATTTGTACTAGCAGCCTTCTGACTCTCAATAGGTAATAGAAATTCCAGGTCAGCATTCAGGTATAACAGAAATCATGTCATCATCTCCATGCAAAATTACTCTTCAACAGTGATGGTACACCATCTCAATGAGGTGCAACAGGGTTTGGAAATTAACTGGGAAAAAGCAAAACAGAACGAAAATGCAACAGCCACTTTTAAATGGGATCATACATCTGTTTTAACAGCACTGACAGTAGTAAGATTTATGACTTAGTTATGTGCTTCACACTTAACAGAAGATAAACAGTCCCCAGCTTCCTCAAATATACACTGTCACTTCTCCTTTCCATGTGAGAGCTGAGGATATGAGGGGGAATGCTGCTTGTCTGGTGGGTGCTAGCTGGTGATCCATTTCCTGCTTTAGTTCCAAATAAATTTTTACCACCCAGGAATGGGCAATTCAGCATAAAACACGAGCTCAATATAACAGGTCTTTAAAAAATGTCTGAAATACAAATCACAGGAAAATAAATAATGTAAGTCTTTAAGATTCATACTCTCATGCCTGCTTTCACCACCATGCAGTCAGACACCCGGGCAGGGAGGGAGGAAACAGTAAGGAATCACATTGCCAAAGGTTGCACTGCCAAAGGCATAATACAAATTATCAGATCTTCCAAATCCTATAATATAAATAATACTTAGGATTACTCCCTAAAAACTTTGCTTCTTGAGGTTTTTAGGTAAAACGGAACATTTTCTGAATCTATCCAACTTCATGCTGTGCAGAAAACTGAGCAGTTCTAAGGGAGCACTAGACAAAAACATTGTTGTGATATCAAAGACAAATATATAAGTCGTTTGCAGAACATGGGCAGTGAAGAGTTTTAAAATCTATGCAAGCTGTTGATTCTTGGTTCATTGATCAAAGACCTGCTGGCATAAAAAACATTTCAAAGCAATCTCTTGCTTCAGCTTAGATGAACAATTACATTTTAACCGAACAAATTAACTAAGAGGAAGTGAAATATAATCCATTTTTTACACAAACCTTAGCAGCAAAGTCCAACTCTGACCCCACTTACACACTTTACAGTGGAACGGTCCTGACTCTTCCACCCAAAGAAAGTGACTTCATATATACTTGTCCTGGTTTCGGCTGGGATAGAGTTCATTTTCTTCATAGTAGCTGGTATAGTACTGTGTTTTGGATGTAGCATGAGAATTAATGTTGATAACACACTGATGTTTTAGTTGTTGCTAAATACTGTTTACACTCGTCAAGGACTTTTCAGCTTCCCATGCTCTGCCAGGTGCCGCTGACCCCAACTGACCAACGGGGTATTCCATACATATAATGTCATGCTCAGCATATAAAGCTGGGGGAAGAAGAAGGAAGGGGGGATGTTCAGAGTGATGGCGTTTGTCTTCCCAAGCAACCTTCACGTGTGATGGAGCCCTGCTTTCCTGCAGATGGCTGAACACCTGCCTGCCGATGGGAAGTAGTGAAGGAGTTCCTTGTTTTGCTTTGCTTGCGTGTGCGGCTTTTGCTTTACCTATTAAACTGCCTTTATCTCAACCCATGAGTTTTCTCACTTCTACCCTTCCAATTCTCTCCCCCATCCCACTGGGGGGGAGTGAGCGAGCGGCTGGGTGGGGCTTAGTTGCCAGCTGGGGTTAAACCACAACAATATTATAGAAATTAATGCAGCAGGATACAGAAACCCTGGGATTGACCCAGGCATAATGAAAAGGAGCCTGGAACAGAATTCACCAAAGAGACAGGAACTGTAGATGGTAGCTAAAATGCTACTGAAAATATATTATTCCAGACAAAATGTGCAGAAGCCCAAAGGTCACAATGAGTACAAACTAGAACTGTACACTCAGCAACTAGCTCTTCAATGAGTGACCCTAGGGCAGTGATAAACAAGCACATATAATCAAATGAATCCTGACCTACAAACTAAACATTGCTAATCAGTGTAACCACATGGGGAGAGCAGTTACTAAGAGAGGATATTTGCGTGACTACCCCTAGGTTTACTGCCGCAGTTTCAAGATACATTGGCTGGAAGGAGGGAAAGGGAAAGGACATGAACTTCATTTTTCTCAGCCCAGCAAAACTGGCCCAGCTACTTTTAGAATTCTTTTCAAGCATTCCTTTCCAATTGCAACTTTAACTTCTCAGAAAAAAATTGGAGTTTTTGACAGAGACCTTACAAAATTATCTTTCTCACAGTAACTTGATTAGGAGCCATTCCAAGGAGATGCATTTTACCATTACATTACATGACTCCAGGTGCTTCAACAGAAGAACAGTGCTTCCTATGTAATGCTAGAAAGACAGAGAAAGACATTTTCCAATGAGCACAGGAATAAACTTTCTCATAAAGGCAATGAGGGAAATGTGAATACAAAAAGCAAATTATGTATTGACAGAACCTTAGATTTTTCAAATGTACGTTCACATGTTTAACTACACTTATCACTAAATCCTGCTGGGATCAAACCCTTTCCCACAGATACGCTTCTGTCAATATTCTCACTGAAAAAAATCTGGGACTATGGAAGAAACAGGTGGTGATTTTATTCCCAAAAAGCCAAACTAGATGTATGCATAGATACTCAAAGTGAGATTTTGTAGTAGATGGTACCTTTCAAGTCACTGGTTAAAATCCAGTCAAAGAAATTCAACATAGCCTTCTTTCATTATCAGATAAGATATGCTATCTTACAGTTATTTCAAGGTAGCAGGATAAGATCAGCCACATAACTGAAAAGCAGGTAACACAGATATAAACTGCTTGCATGTCAAAACCTGTTTCTCCCCACAGTTAACGGATGATTGTAACCAAACTGCAGGTTTATGCTATTGCAGGATGGAATTTCTGTATGATAACTTGCTGCATCACCTTTAGCATCTCCAGAGGTAGCAAAGCTGAAAGGACATGACTGCTGAGCTACTTGCATATGTCTGGAGGTGACATTCCCAGGGTGAAGTTGCCAACAAACCTTAGTGCCATCCACGCTGCACCATTCTTGATCTACTTAGGACCCCTCTGCCTGAAGGAAGCACTTTCCACAGCATTAAATTCACTTAAAATGCAAACTAGGAAAAGAATCGCCTATAATATCAACAGGAGTTTTTTAAACCCAATGAATAAGATTAACCAATTTCAGTGCAAATTACAAAATTCTTTTCAGTTTAAACTAACTCATTAAACTCCCTTACGTGTTAACATGCTTAAGGCTAAATGATTAGTATGCAATTTCTTCTACTGAATCTGTAAGCTGCAACAGAAATTAAGCTAAACATTTTCACAAAAGGACCCTCTTTCCCCTACTCCTTATTTCATAGCCTGAAAATTCTACTAGCTGAGCCAAATCTCACATGCCTATGTGACTTTTCTCACTGTCTGTCACAAAGTTACAGGAGTGTAATGTGAAAATAAGCATTAGTGAAAGTGGCAGGGAAAAGTGCTAGTTTATGATTTATGTCCTTTACAGAATAGATGGCTAGAAAGTTCACTAAGACCCTGTTCCCTGATGGCAGCTACCATACATATTAAATTCATGCTTCAGTTCACATTTTCCTTACAAATAGCTGAAACCTGTTCCATAAACTGTCCAATTCTGCCAGTAGTAAGCAGATGCTACCAGTGTGACATATTCTGTATAAACTTTGCTGGTTTACAAGTTTGTATTATACTGGAATCTTCTGTCTCTCAGTTGCTTTAATCCACTGGGCAGCTACTGTTGTTTTCATCAAGGACATCAGGAATCGCCCCACACCTTTATAAGATATTCAGTTCCACACTTGTGGGAACAGATCAAACAAGATTTATTGTAGTCATTATGTGGCCAGACCATTTGCCTGACACTGATGAAGCTAAAAAAGGTCCTGGCAGCTCCCAGCAGCAAACCTGCCAAATATTCAACAGATAAATGGACAAGGCATATCCCCCTGATCCCCTCTATGGATACCACTCAGATTAAGATAAGACAGAGGCAGTATCTGATGTAAAAAAGTGCAGGTGGGAAGAAACAGGTAAAGAAGGAAAAGCAAGGGGGGGGGGGGGGAAGAGAGAGATCCAGTGTTGTAAAATCATCTCTGGGTCTTGAAAAACAACCTTCCAAAAACTCAGTCCTTGGAAAAAGATTCAAATTGCAGATTTAAAGGAGGCAGCAAATTATTCACAGCTAGAAAATGTATTATGGTTACCTGGAGTTATAAGGAAGTTTTCACACACAGATATACACGTATCTAGGTAAGTATGTCTACACTATGAGAACATAAACGTAACAAAAGCTCAGCAAAAATTATTAATGAAGGACAAAAGGGGTAAATCAACTTCTGTTATTCTTATCTCTAAAAGAGAAAAAATTACTTTTTCAGAGAAGAATCTCAGAGGAACAAGTAGCTGCTACAACAGTCAAACGGCGTGCATTATTTTCAGTTGGAACAAGCAGATATAAATTTGGGGCAGTCTGCTAACGTCTGAGAATTAGTTTCTATACAGATTCTGGCAAAAAAAGCAAGAATTAAGACTGGTTTTATGCTAATATCCAAGCATTAGTTGGAAACAGGACATTTGTTTAAATCAGATTTTTAATAGTCAAGGCGAAACTATCAACACAAATCAGAAAACTTAAATCTTCTTCTTACTGAATGTAATTCTGCCCAGTTTCACTGCTAGATAATTTATTTCAGCTCTCATGAAGATACAAGATTATAAAGGACTTCTACACTGGAAATTCTTATGTTTATTCCTATTAGTAGGAATAAACATAAAAAGCTGAGCTAAAGCACCGACTGAAACTCCAATTTTAATAAATCATGGAATAAATGTCCCATGTAACACAAATACGGATATGCAGTCTGACTTGCAAGATGGGCCTCTCTTTGGACTTTACAATTTGCAGACATCTTCCTCTTTGCACTGACATATTATTGTACGCAATTTGCACAAAATTACTGCAGGTGCAAAATGACGGATCAAGGCACAGCAGTAGAGTCTCAGAGAGTGCTCTGTGACAGTAAATTAAAATTCCACATACAAGTGTATTTAGTTGCTTAAATGGAAGGCCACTAGTACATTAGAGATTACACTGTACTTGCAAACAGTCGTTGTGGGGAAATGCCAGGAAAAAAGCCTCTGTCTCTCAAAAGTGATAAACTTTGTGGCACTGGGTTTTTTCCAGTTTTGTTTGCTGTCTAATGAGGCAATGTATGAATGTACTCATCAGTAATGGATAAATTTTTTAATTCATGTTTTTGAGAAAGAACCCACTGCTGCAGGCTGGCTTTTAATGGAATAGAGCTGCATAAAACAATGCAAACTTTTTCATATACAGTTCAACAACAGACAGGTTAACTAGCACTTCAATTCTAAAGAGTATCCTAAATCAACCCACACGCAGAGGTCTCCAGCTGCATAAAAATGGAGTCCAATACTTGAACTTTGATCCTTCAGGAATACTGAGTAAATTGGGCAAGAATCCTTGCGCTCCATAAATTCCTACACAGATACAAAAATTAGTGAAAACTGAAGGCCAAAAGAACTGCCTTCTGCTCATGCTTTGTACATATCAAAGTCTGCTTACACAAATTTATCTGTGGGAAACTAACTACTACGTCACTCCCTCCCAATCCCACACCTTGCTACNTGGGGGGGGGAAGAAAAAGAGGTAGAAGTTGAAGCCTGAAGAACAGAACTTTTTTCCACCTTCAGCTGCAATCCTTATACATGTCATTACATAGTGACTTTTTTCCTGCAGCCTCCTGATGCAGTTTCCAAGGAGGAGCTGCAAAGATTATTTGTTGGCTATGTTTGTTGTACCAGCCTTACACTGCACGTGACCCTGCACAGATGCCAGCTGCTGCCCATGTGAGAAACAGAATGAACTGTCATGGGCCATTCTCTATGAATAAGACTTTGTGCGCAAGTTAAGTGTGTGTTATTTTATATATCACATTGAAACGAGAAAAGGAAATGAAAAGAATGAGATTGCTCTACACAGGAGCTACCTGGAATGCCAAATGTACAACAAGGTTAGTAAAAGGTGGGGGTGCTTCCATAGGGCTAGAAAAATAAAATCAGTAAAAGAAGTAAAATGAGAAAGTGCCCTGTCTGAAATTTGCTGCAACAATGTGAAATAGGCCGGTGGAGGAGAAAAAAAAAGTGAAAGAAAAAAAAGGCAGTGCTGCCAGGTGTCACCGGTGCATCAGGCACCAAGAGGGGATGGAGAGGGGAGTGTGTGCAGCGATGGGCCCCCCGTGCACGCGTGTGCATGCGTGGTGGGACCAACTCATGCAGAACATTGATACGTGGGGCTGCCCCCTTGCTCTGGGCTTGGGGTCCAGCCATGTCCTGCATCCCCCTCCTGGGCTGGCGGGATGCTCCGTGCCCCACAGCCGTACCTGGCACCTCAGGATGTCCTGTGCTCGGGGGACGCAGCAGACCCAGAGCTCAGTCAGGCTCAGGTAGACAGTGGCGAGGAGGG
>VZTQ01012017.1:0-49412 GCA_013400755.1 Pelecanoides urinatrix | reverse complement strand
GGCAAGAATCCTTGCGCTCCATAAATTCCTACACAGATAGAAAAATTAGTGAAAACTGAAGGCCAAAAGAACTGCCTTCTGCTCATGCTTTGTACATATCAAAGTCTGCTTACACAAATTTATCTGTGGGAAACTAACTACTACGTCACTCCCTCCCAATCCCACACCTTGCTACATTTGTTATAGAATCATAGAATCATTAAGGTTGGAAAAGACCTCTACAATCGAGTCCAACCATAAATTCAACACCACTATGCCTACTAAACCATGTCCCTAAGCACCTCATCTACACATTGTATTTTTTTGGATAAGATTTCATCACGACAGCTGAATTTAACTTTGTGCATGACTGATTCAGGAGAGTAAATATTATTAAGATTCATTCCAAGTGGTCTGTATGCAGAACAAAAGTAATCCTACCTACTAATATACGATAAGTATCTGACTCATAAGTGCATTTCCCTTCAAAAGGTCCATCTCTCTTCAAAAAGAGATAAACTTAAACCTAGAAAGAATAACTCCCATTTCAGTTTTCTCTGGTGTGTTTAAAAGCCTTGGTTTTCAACTTTATTATAAACACTTCTACAACTGAAGTAGCATTAACACAGAGTAACATTACTCCTTTTTCACAGACATTTCAAAAGAGGCACAGCATGTGAAAGACTCCTAAATGGTTTAAAATTTGAAGAAGGAACAGAATAAGCAATGCTTTGACATTCAGTACAATAAATCCTTCCTCACCACACACAACGCACTAGTTATTCCTGTTAGCACCATTTTCCATTCTGATTTATGGTGGAAGCAAGAGACAGGAAACTGACAGAATTTAACTATTCCTGTTAAGGTCCTTCTAACCCACTACACACAAGCAGAGATTAAAATCCATTGCTTGTTCTCATTTTAATCTCTCACTGTTTTATCTGTGCAGTTTCTGATGCAGTTATATTTGAGCTCAGATTCAGTTACCACAACTTACTGAGTCACTGCGTATCAGCTGAGCTGTAGGAACATGCCAGACAGGCAGAAGAGCAAATGCTTTTACCTAAATCTTCTAATTGTTTGAATGTGTTGGAACACCTGGTAAATACAAGGTAGGCTACTGTATGACTGTTGCTGGATGGTAATTCATTAAGATATACTTAAGATATACAACTTGATCACGTGTCTAGATTCTTAATCTGAAACAGTATTAGTTCATTTCAGCTCATGGTATCCTTATTATACTATACATGTATTTTTTCCAAGTACTCAATCACTAGCATCAGATAATCATGTAGCAGGGGAGGGGAGAGACAATGCTTGTCTCAAAAAGCAAGCATATGACAATGAGAACAGTTTCAACAAAATCAAGATCATACCTAAATATCTAATGGATGAATGCAAATCAAAACATGCCTGCTAAATAGGAAGAGAGAGAACAGCCAGGAAAAAAAACATCTGTGGTGAGGCTATCCACCATACAACTGCTTTCTGTATTCAATCACGTGTCAAAAGCGCACTGGAACGGAAATGCATTATGAAAGCAGAGCTGGTTCTGTAAAAACAATTGCAAAAAGATGGGAAGAAAAACCAAAACAACTGAAAGGCCAGTTTAATTACTAGCCTACACTACAAAGACTTAAAAAATACATAGCTGCTACTATTTAGATGTAGTTCTATTAAAAAGAAAACTCCTCCACTGTTGGAATAATCTCATAAAAGCTCTTTCATTAAATCACACTTTCATACTAACTGATTCCTTTTCAAGGCAATTAAACTCATTATGTTAAATGAGCACTATTATATTTGCAATAAAATAAACATAAGTACTGGGTTTATGCTTGCCTACAAGGTAAATCACCCTTTTAAAAATATTACAGTTCTATCTGTTGCAGAGTACTTAAACATACCCATTTAAAAGTTGGTGGTGGTTACTCTCTTTTTACTTGGATGAGTTGGTCCCTGAAGTGCACACAAATACAAGTAAAATCTTTTTTCATTTTTTTCCACTTACAAGTGCTTATACTTTCTCTCACAGAAATTGTCCTACTACTTGGATAAATGATGCAATTACAACAAAGACATTGTCCTGTCTTCAGCACGGAACACTAACAAAGTCATTAAAAGCTGCTGCAAGAAATCCTGAGGCATTAAGAGAAAAATGTGATGTAAGGCTTAGTGTCATGACCAGTTGTGTATTTTGACGATCAGATTTCAACTGCTGCCTCCATTTTTCCTGTTTGTTCTAACAATTGGCTTTTATACAGCAAGAATCTTTTATCACAGAGTGGGACACGCAACTCATCCTACCTTCAATTGCACCAGGTATATAAAAAGGGACTTAGCAGAAGATTAGCTGAAGATTTTATCAAAACATGTAGTTTTTTGGAACAGATGATATTTTCTTTCATTAAAAAGGGCCAGTGCAGTCACCTAATGCCACCCTTTTTCTTTGTGGAGGTTCAGTGTATGTCCTCACTTATATAAAGAAAGGAAGATGAGAGTTAAGAAATGGAAGTTTGAGTGAAGCCACACGTAACTTTCCAGGTTTGATCATACAGGCGGTAACTGCTGAATTTTCTTCTGCTCTGCAAGTTAAAAGCAACTGTCAGCTGTACACATGGCATAATACAACAGCAGGTTTAGGTCAATCTCAGGCCTATCTGAAGAGGTAAAATGGATTCTTAGTCTTCATATCTTCAGAAAGGACAAGATTATGGTCCTGTTACTTCAGTGAAGATGCATGAGAACAGTTCTGCAACAGTTATGTCCATTTTTGAAGATCTCAGAACCACCATTTGCTTGGGTCTGCTGCATATACACATTCTTGTTTACGAACAGCAGAAATAAGTTAGCAATAGCATGAGGAAACTCTGCTATGCCTTGTATCACTTTTTAGGTTGACAGTGCTGCTAAAGACTTACCCTCTTCCTTATTAATTCAGTTAGTAAACTTTCAGGCTACTACGTTGGAGTATTGTGGGTAGGGACAGTACTCTCTCTTGTTTCATTTCCAATAGTGACACCAGAATTTGCTATAAAACATTCAATGGTATAAAACAGTCAAATGCTTTAGAAATTGAAATTACTTTTTAAAAAAAAGGAAGTACTTTATTTAAAAAAAAAAACAAACATTGGAAATGCAACAAAAATTCAGCTAGAATGAGCAATGACAGAACTCTTGCCATTTTACGGCTGCTGAGTGCCTATTGACTTTGGCAGCTTCACAGCAGGTCAGATACTTGCACAACTCAAAAGATCAATGCAGCCAGAATAATTCTACCTGTTCATTGATAGGCTTAGCAGTGAGGCCAAAGACTGAGAGGACTTTGGGACTGAGCTACCATTTCCTTACTAAAGGTAGTGTGTTGAAGTCTAACTTCAGGCAAAAGAAAATCTTGACTGGCCACTTGTCTGTGCAGCATGAATTTCAGCATCTATTGTTCTGGCATTTATCACACCCAGTCCACTCATTTAAGACATTTATATTACTTCAAGGGATTCCAGTCACCATCAGCAGTCAATAAGAAAGAAGACAGAATGCAGCTGATCATGCTTGTTACACTGGCTAGCCACCAAACACAGAAATGTTTCTGTTTCTTCATTAGGCAAGGTTATACAAGTCAAACTCAAACTGCATCAGCCTTAACTTTATTATCTTTGAAAGTTAAATTAAGAACAACCCTATCACTGTAGTATAGATCTCCTACTGTTTCTGTAGTACTGAGCACAAGTGCTTACACATAAACATTGCTTGCATGAACCGATTAATGTACTTAAATTAATAAAGAAAAGAGAGAAATTATTTTTAAGGAAATCTCTACCATAATGAAGTCACAGAAGTCACCAATATAGCTGTGCTTTATTCTTAACAGAGTACCATGAAATTACACAAATTTGCTGTGGTTTGTAACATGCTATGTAAATGACAGTGGAGTCCCAATATCATGTCATTTTATTTTTTTTATACAGGGAGTAGAAGATTTGGTCCCACAGCTACTTCAAGACAAGACCAGGCACATACATTCAATTTTTATATGAATACCTATTGTTAGATAAACAGTATCAGATATGCATTCTTTCCAAAACAACTGAATGTTACGCACATTCAGTAAGAGCAGACGTCAGCTCAGCTGTGCTGATAATTGGGACACTTATTCATAGGCCAATACATAAGGCAAGTATCTAGGCTCAAATCAGACAGAAGGTTAGAACATGGGCAAACAGAACAGGAATTTAAAGAAATTTCATAATAGATATTATATGTGATTTCTTAACAAATGCCTTAACTGCCATATTGTTCAGAACTGTGACTTCCTGCCTACCTTTTAAATCCTCTACTTGAATACACTTAAGTGAAGTATTTTCTGAAAAAAAGTATTTCTGCATTCAACAAAACCTGTTAAAACCTGTTATTTACCAATAACACTCTAACGAATCTGAAGGGAACAGCACACATGCTGTTTTACTACTAGGCATAAAAGTCAATGTTCTCAAAAACAGTGTCACATATGTAAGGTAAGATGTCTTCACAGTATGGCTCTCACAAGAAGCAATTCGTTAACCACAGTAACAAGTATCTATAAAGAAAAGTACTCCTAAAAATAATTTCAATATACCCAGTACCAGAAAGAGATTAACCATATGATGTTCAACAGAGAAGAAAAACATTCATTTATGTCAACATGTTTCTTCAATCCCTCCAATGCCAATTTAAAAAAATTATGCAATTGCACTTGTTACTGAAAAACTAAAAGGCACAAAACTTGCAGGAACAGTCTTGCTCATTGGTATCAACTTTAAGCATCAAAAGTTTAGTGTGTTTTTTGGTTTGTTTTTTTTTGTTTTTAGTTTTTTTTTTTTTTAGTAAGGAAATTAATGACCCAATTTAGTCAGTAATTTGTTCCATACCAGTTATTTACCTTTTTGGTGCTTATATAAAGCACCAAATTGACTATAAAATACTCCTTGGTTTCTTCCAACCATACCAACTCAACACAGACTTTGCCCTCTGAATCTGCATAGTCTGTGGTATAGATATGACCCATGTAGTCATAAAGGCTGGATGCCTTGGAAGACAGTTCCATGTAGACTGGGTCACTGAAACACCAGAAGGGCTTTCCAGTTTCATCCAAGAGAGTAACATCCATCACGTAGCAGTCCTACAAACATAAGCAGAAGAGATTAATTCCCTATGCCATGGCACAGTAAGTAGATCTGTCCCTGATTTGAGGAGAAATATCAAGGATTCAGAGAGCAATTTTTGGTATGAAGGCTAAAAACTCAAAATATAGTTGATAGTGCTCCACTGACTACTGCAAAGCAACAAATACTTATTTAGGTTTCCTACAGAAATCAAAATTGCAACCTACAGACATCAAAAACTGCTACAGAAGGTAGCACTGCCAACTTAAGTCAGACATTATTTCTTGAACATTTTTTAAGCCTTTAACGTCTGTGTTTCTCAATTATTAGTTACCTTACCATTCAAATAAAGATAGTCCTTTCAATATGAGAAAGAAACCTAAGTTTAAACCCAGGGCTAAACTTGTGTAAATGCAACAATGTTTACAAAGATACTCTAAGAGACTACCCCAAAGGCAGTGAACACACACACAACAATTACACTTATATGCCAGCTATAAATGAAAGGTATACAGCATTTTTTGAATGGCTGCAAGCTTCAGTTCCCAAAAAGGTAATATTAATAAATCTTTCTACCCTCCAAATAATTATTCCTTTTAAAAATTCTTGAAAATATTTCTTTACAACACTACACAATGACACCATTTTATAATGCTAAAGTCAGGACACCAATCCTTGGGCACTTGCAAACTGATGGTTTTACACATGCCTTAAAAGCATATGGGTTGTGTGTCATTGTTAATATCATCAGCTGTTACCTATTCTCATGAGTTCTGAATCACTAAATGAATCAGATTATCTTAATTATGCTGTATATATGCATTACTTTCAGGAGTATCATATGCTCCAAAAGCATAAACAAACTAACATCACATATTCCATGCCAAAAAATTAATTTGGAATGCTTTATTTCACCATAGTACATAGTTGTGCTTCTGTTGTTTTAACATTTCTTTCACTATTACTGTACTTCAATCAAACAATACAGAGCAGACGGCACAAACATAAGAGGTAATGCGATACATACAGTTTTCCTAAGTTTGTTACTGTAGACTATGCTGAAAATACAAAATTCAAACCAAATCTCATGATCATTTAATAACTTATACAAGGTACAAATTTACTTGAAACAAGAAAGAATTACTATTTTCTGGTCTGACATCTTGCATATCAAAGGCCAATTATGAAAAGTAAAGCAGGGTGGCCTAAAGTGTTGAGGTTTTTTTCTTCCCATATATTTCCAACTATCTGTACTTCACCAATTAACTTTTTATAAAAAAAACCCAGAAGTGCCAAAAAAAGCTTTTTTTTTCCCCCTCCTTACGAGTATTGGACAAAATTCAAATAAATCCAATGTAATGGCATGTTCTGCTGCTGTAGCTGATTTTATTTGGTCTTCACATGTTTTAAGAGTTTTAGAGATTTATGTTAAAAGCCAAACTGAATTCTACCCACAGCTATGTGTTGACATGAGCAATCTCTCACCACAAAATCAGGGGTTTCAAAAAAAAATTTGATATTATTTATTTTTCCTAGAAACAAATATTCAGTATAACTTATGCTGTAAGCACATAGGACAGAGCTAAACTAAAGGCTACAACCATAGCCTTCTGTTTCCTCTGACAGTTAATTTCCCAGATTTTTATGTGGTACTCATGATTATTTTCACGGAAGAAACAATTCTGCCAAGCAGCTGTAAATCATATAGAATTATAGAATGGTTTGGGTTGGAAGGGACCTTTAAAGATCACCTAGTCCAACCCCCCTGCCGTGGACAGGGACATCTTCCACTAGATCAGGTTGCTCAAAGCCCCATCCAATCTGATCTTGAACATTTCCTGTGATGGGCATCCACAACTTCTCTGGGCAATCTATTCCAGTGTCTCACCACCCTCATCATAAAAAAAATTCTTCCTAATGTCCAATTTAAATCTACCCTCTTTCAGTTTAAAACCATTGTCCCCTGCCCTGCCACTACAGGGTAAAAAGTCTCCCTCAGTCTTTCTCATAAGTCCCCTTTATATATTTAAAGGTCACAATAAGGTATTCCCAGAGCTTTAATTTTCTGGTATCTGCCCAACACGGCAGCAAGATTTCCCACCTCTTATTGTATGCTTTTCAAGCAAATGAAGCGTATTCTGTAATTATGTGCTAAGATCCCACTAACTTCAAGCATGCAAGTAGTTCTAACGAAATTAATGGGATACACAATAAAAATACAATGAAAATAAAATAAACTAATTCAAGTCTAAAATTTTTCAGAAGCTTCAAAAAAGCATCTATTCTGTATTATGGTTCTCAATGAACATTCATGGCAATTAAAGAAAGATGGCAAAAAATTGCTTTAAAAGCATTTTCTTGTTAGCTTGAATTCCTTCTAATTACCAACATACAATATTTTTATTAACACACATAGGGGAAGGATTTGCTGTTCTTCTGAAAACAAACATCCAACTCAAAAAAGTTTAGTACAAACTGAGAACAAAAGCAAGGGAACAAACTTGTCACTATGCAAACAAGGAATTTGAAGAAAAAAAATTGCTATGAGCAATTAGAGAGGGAGGACTGAATGGGAACTGCAATTCAAGCTCAACTGTAGCTGATGTTCCCAACAGATACTAGTAGGTTACTAAGTTTTAAGATAATTTTGTATTCCTCATTGCATAGGAAAGCTGGCTGACGCTGTAAACTGTAAAGCAACTATTTTAACATCTATGAGCAAAATATGTTATCAAATGTATTCCATTCCATACATATGTGCAATTAGCAGAAAGGACAGTTATTACTAATTTTTACTTTTTTTCCCAAAGTAAGTGCCAAAATTGAAATCAACTGTTGAACAAAATCGTTTTTCAGTAGTGCTTAAGTTACATTTATCAGAATTTTTGGTACTTCTGAAATTTCCATGCAGCTGAAGTACATTTAAAAATATGTGCCTTCACCATTATTGCAAAATCTACAGAACTACTCTCAATCTTTCTTTGAAATAATTCTTTTAGGAATTTTATACAAGAGAGAGTGAGAAGTCCTCTAGAAGACAACCAGTTAATCCAGCTGACCCATGCGCATGACTCAGGAGCTAGGTGCTGCCTGCATGAATGTGGACTGTAGTTTCTGCCTGGTTCATCAGCATTTCAATATTCTCCAACTGTTCCTAACTTCCATTGCACATACATGCTACCACAGATCTGCAGAGTATTTCCCTGGGGTTCAACACTTATTGCCAGAAAAAAAAAAACAACAACCAAAAACCCCACAAAAAGCACATCTTCAGAACATTTTTGGTCTAGCATTTCCAAGCAGTGCTGGTCATTCACAGCATCCTTGCTGAGTAGAAACCACTGGAGTCATCAAGTCATCACACATGTATAATGGGTCTATCATGCAATCTAGACTCTAAGACAGAAATGATAAAACTATTTTTCCTCAAAATTCACATAATTTTTGCAACATTTGAATTGAGTTCTTTTTCTAGTTACACACACCTTCCATAAATAAAAACCTTTTTTTAAAATTAGCATATTTAGGATGCATAAACAATATTCTGTTTTGAGATAAGCATTTCCAGAAACAAAAAATATTTTGACTGACCTTTACATTGCCTTTAAACACATCTGTTTCCCAGGATAAGCCAACTGTCCCAATAAGAGGCAAGTGCTTCGTATTATCCTTTAAGCTTATGACTGTGAGCCTCAAATATCCATTTTCAATGTCACCTGAAAATATTAACAATATATAACATTATACTACTACAAATCAAACTAAGCCCAAGTACACCATAAATGTTCTCTCTGCTTCTCTCCATGTCTTTAGTTTCCTCCCGCTCACCCATAAGGAACCCTGACACCAACAGCTAGAAGCACATTATAGAGAATTTAAGTCACAGTTCAGGGCTTTGATTCCATGATCCACAGTAGAAGCAGCAGCTAAAAAAAAAATTGGTATATCTGAGTATAAAAATCTGAATGCCACGTAAAGGACTTACACAAGGATGCAAAAAGTAAATTCTATGTTCAATATTTCAAATTTCATGCCACCAGTGCCTCCTTCACTGCCCAGTCCCCAAAAGTCAAGTTCAACACATAACACATGAAATAAATAATGAGATACCCACCNTTTGTAATTTTTTTTTTCCCTAAACATAACCGTATTTCTTTGGCACATCTTCCTCTCTTCCCAGAAGAGACTGAATTCTATTAATTGTTCTTTTTTCCCTTGCTGTTGGAGGAGGAAAGTTAACCAGGGAGTCCAACAGTCTAATTATAATTTGGGGTACATCATAACAAACAACACCTCTGACTACAAAAAAAATATGCATCACATCATGATGCAAGCAGATTTCTTAGCAGGACATCCCTTAAACAAATTGCCTTGAACAAGAGATACTCTCTTAAGAGAGCAAATGAAGGCACTAGAGACCTCAAAGCGGGGGAAGGAACAGAACTAAGCATCTAACACTTGCAGGAGACAGATAAGAGGGGAATTCCCAGAAAAATACAGCTTGTTAGGATCCAGTAGCAGACCCCGGATGATAACTGAAGGGGCTTGTGGAGGTTTAAGACACAAGCGGCAAAAGTGAAAAAAGAGAGAAGTGTTTTGCCTGTGGTTCTCCTTCCATCAGGCCAAAGTAGCAGCATGAGGCTGACGACAGAAGAAGCAACATCAGAAAGACTGGCTTTGTGTTAAAAACCTAAAGCCTGCGTGAAGGAGCAGCAAAAGCCTTTGCCTGGTGGCTGCTGAAGGCAGAGGGGTGGAGGCAAAGTGACAGAGAAGGAGAGCCCACAGTTTACCACAGAAGCCAGAAACTTCTCTGAATTGGTACTGTGGGGCCAAGCAACTCCCAAGAGACGCTTGATCACAAACCAATGCTGGAAAGACATCACTCACAAGTGGGGAGTTTAAAGACTACTTACTGTGTGGAGGAAGCAGCCCAACACATGACAGGAGCAGAAGCAGCAGGTTTTTCAGTACAGACGCTGTCTGGAATAGGAGTGTGAATACAGTGGAACCAACACAACTATGCCCAGGAAATATTTTGTATGGTTGAAGGAAAATGCATCACTCCAGACAGTGATACCCACTATCCTTGCAGTGAAGTCCCAGAGAACTCAATGAGGAAAATGCAAGCAGAATTCACTTTCAGGATCCAGCTCAAAGTGCAAAAAAAGGCTATTAAGTTGATACCTACCCAAACGGTTCAGTTCCAAACCTCAGTAAATCAAATCCAATGACAAAATTTCATTCAAGATAAAAATATTTTAGATAAATAGTCAAGCTTTACTGAGTGAACACTGAAAGCCCGCATCTAGAGTTGAGCTTTTATACAAGAGACTTTAAACAACATCAGTCAACAAGCATTTTTTCCAAAGGACTATTCAGTTATCTGCAATTCAGATTTGAATGGAAGCAGCTATTCCTCTCACTCATTCAAAACTAATTAAAATTTTAATGGAATAAAGACAGATTGGAACAAAGCATACTGCTAACAAATTAATCAAGCCCAGGATATCACTATTATTGCACGGCATTAATAATATGAACTGCTGCATTGCTAGATGGGTCACCTGGCTAAGGTGTAAGTTATAAATCCCCTGTTGCAGTTACTTCTTAACTTTAAGCCAGAATGGCAAGAGGTGACACAGATCAGGAATCTGAGGCTAATTATTCATGGGTTAGTTAATCCAATCTTTGTAACTTTTTTTAAAAATATAAAAGCTCCATTGCAGTTCTTATATCTAGAAGAAAGAAAAAGTATGCCTAGAAATTAGCAAGCAGCTGAAGTGCTAAGCACTGAAATCTCCCCTTCCTCATCCCAGCCAGATAAGAAAAGGAAATTAAAGGGGAGAGCAAGCTACATTAGACATATTAAGGGAAACATAGAGGAAGCAAATTGGAGAGGGCTTTCTTCTAGCCTCATCTAGAATTTGTTTCATTGTCCCCTTATAATAACTGCAGTCCAGAGTCTATGCAAGACATGTATAGCAGCAAAGCAGCACTTTAATCAGTGTAAGTTAAAGGGAACAAATATTTCCAAATAAAGGGAATACCAATATAGAGAACATATATCATGTAGACAAACCTCAGGGGAAATAAACAAATAGCCCAATAGTTCAAAGGCACTTATTTTAGCTAAAAGCCAAGCGAGTTTGTTTTGCTAACCAAGCTTTTGTTGCAAGTTGTAATTTGATTGTTATTTTCACAAGGAAGGCTGTGCTTAACACTAATTCCAGGGGCAACAACCAGCCTTACCATGCTGAAATGGTCATTTAAACTTGCAAGTCAATCTTCAAGGTCAAGCAAAAACATTTCAAATACATGATGAAATATTTTACAAACAAATCTTAAAAGCTCTCTAAACAAACAAAAATCACCCCATTACATTTTGCAAGCACAACACATCCACTTCCATGAACAAGGAATAACACTGAAAAGCCAAAGCTTAAGACTATCATATGGCTACAAAGCTATACTTAAAAAGTTAAAAAACTAGGTAAATACATTTCAAGAATGTTCATTAAAAAGCTAGATGTAGTATTCATGGCTTCTACAAGTCTTATGAAAAGCCTGTCATAGCTTCCTGAAAACAGTAAAAGTTTTCTAATACATTCAATTCAATATTCACCCTACAGTATCTATCAACCAGACCATATTACCAATTCTGTTTAAATGGAAGGAAGCATAAAATAATATGCTAAAAAACAGCCAAAACAGAGTGGCAAACCAGCTAGTTACTGCAGGGCAAGTATTAATAACAGAAAAAAAAGATCTGAAGCCATACATACTCCATCCACTTGGTTCAGTGAAGTGTGATGTAACTTATTTAATTTGATGTTAAGAATTTTGCAGAAAGAATTGAAAATAGAGCAGCAAAATGAAGTGCAACATTAATGAACATTAACAAAAAGCAGACAAAAATACAACTGAAAGTGAACAAATAAATCAGTTATTCTGCAGAATGACAAATGGGCATTCCCTAGTAACCTAGGAGTGTCTACAGCTTCCTAATGGAATCAAAGAAATAAGTAAAACCCCAGTATAATAGCTGACAACTGAGCTGTGTCTCAGGTTATGGAAACTGCCATTGGCATGTCACATCCATAATTTAAAACAAATCTGGATTGGGCAGAGAATTTTAACAAATAGCAAGACTTCTCACTGTGTCGGAGACCTCCATGCTTCAGAGTCCTCCCAGAGGACAAAAAGTATCATTAGAATGGAGGCAAAAAACAAAGCGCAAACCATCATATACAACCAGCTTGGACAAACCTACACTGTTGGCCACATTCAGAAACACCATGTGTACCAGAAAGAGCAAAGTGAACAACAAATTACTGTGAAAATATGTGACAGCAGACGCCATAAGCTGCCTCACTACATCATTTCTGAACACAAATTATGGAGGAAATCAAGCATTTTCCAAAAGAAATTATTGTGCAAGTATGTGGAACGGTCTAGATGACAAATGAGCTTATTGCCTGCAGAACCATGGCTTCAGCTGGCTGATGTCCCGAGAGAGCAGAATCTAGCGGCTGTCACACAGCTAAAGGACACAAAACCAAAATAGTTCAGAAAACACTCGTGACCGTAAAACAGATTCTCTAATTAGCAAAGTGAGATAGCATCCCAATTGTAGCTCCTGGACATTTGCTACAATCTGCATAAACATCAGCTTAATCTTTAACAGAAGTAGCTTCTTAAGCAGCAAAAAAGTGACACCAACAAAGAAAAGTGTGCCACATGCTGCTTTCTCTTGTACAGCTGTATTGCTAGGAGCATGAAATTTTCATTTTAGAAAACAAAACATGACATTCACCTGAAAAAAAAAAAAAAACAACCCAAAACCAAAAGTCAAAATCTCTGGCCAATTTACAAAATAAATTGAATAAATTATTTTTTGAGAGTATAAAGAGGACTCCTGTATTGATCAACTTATAAGTATTCCTTTATTTCAAGGTTGAAGCTTTTTGGGAATCTGAAAACATGTAGTTTCAAATTCAAAGGACTACACTCCACAATGCACACAAGGCTACGGTCTAAATGACAGTTCTTGGAGTCATCAAACACAAATTTAAAAAAAAAAAAAAAAATCATAGGTAAATTTGTTCTAAGACTGTAAAAGCCCTCAAGCCTGATAACAGTGCCCTCTACTGTCTTCATCAAAAACAGAGTTTTCAGAAATAACTGAAGGCTCATTAGTACTGTTATCAGAAGAATACAGGGGAGTAATAGAGTGTTTAATTTTAACTGTTTAATTTTAAGTTTAATATTTTAATCTGTCTCTGCTGACAGAAAGACAGCTGTGTAGCTCTAGGCAGGGCTGTGTTGAAGTTAAGTCAAAAGAGAGATCACCCATATATTTTGCAAAACCCTAGTAGAATTATTAAGTTAGGCTGTACATGAACAACAAGGATAGCCAATCATGTCTCATTAAAAGAGCTACTAAGAACTGAAAAAAGCAGCAGTTAAAAACAACCACTGAAATTGTTTATTACACAATGAAAGGATGTCAGAATAGGCAGCCTTAAGTTGACCTAAATAAAAGCTATAAATCCTAAAGTTCACAGTATCTTCTACAAATATATTTTAATATTTATTCTGTCAGTACACCTGCATTCTTCTACTTGAGAAGAATTCTACAGAAATAGGTCTCCAAAATGTGTGAGGACAAACTCACTCTCCCCTAGTATACAAGTGGAAGCAACATCAACCTGCACCAAAAGCTGTGCCACTGCATTATTAACTCAGCACTGAACCAAACAAAAATATCCTGACAATCTGCAGAACTTACATCTCAGGCCTGACACTATGTCAATGTAATAGCAGGCACACTTCATAGAGCAAGCTTACGACACCACGCTATTCAGATACAAAGAAATCACACAACAAACAAAAAGATAGCTTACTCTTAAAAATCCATTTCGGTTTCTCCCCTTAAAACAGAGATATTGGATATAAGAGGGAAAACATAACAGCAGGGATCATTCTAAAAACAGACATTATTGTTCTATCAACTCTACCTTTTCTGCAGAAGAGGCTTTTGAATGTTCCACACAGGTAGGTGCAGCTTCCACCATGCATATCAAGATGTAGACTGTAGTTATGGAGTCCATATTCTGGGTCAACATCATCCAATAGACATTTATTAAGTGGAAGGGCATATTAACTTTAAAGAAAAAAAAAAAAAAAAGAACTAAGCAAGCGTGAATGACTTAAAAGAAAAAGATATAGTAAATAGCCCTACACTGACTGAGACTATCATCTTAGGAGAGCTTATAAGAGGGGAAAAAATTATTAGAAGATACAACTTTTCTTCTTTATTAATGCTTTTGAAAAATCAAACATCTGTAGTTTATCATACTTCTTTTAGCTGTCTAATACAGTGTCTAATACTTCTAATCAGCTGTCCAGCCTAGCAAAGGCAGAAAATACGGCAGTCAACTTTAAAAGTTACATCTTTTAAACCCCAAAATACAGATTTGTTTACGCAAAAAAAATGCATCAGCTTAACTACAAATCTAAAAGCCAACTAGCTACAGACTTCTCTGGAATATCAGTTATTGAATAATTTTGTACGTGCCTAACCTAAAAGAGAAACTACTGCACACAAAAGACCAGAAGAGCCCAAATCCCAGAGGCAACTGAGCATCTGCTACATAGGATCCTATTTGGTAGTAAGGGAGGTGGTGTTAAGTCTCACCTTCTGTGTGAAAAGAGCCATACTAAGTTATAGTGGGCACATAAGACCATCAGTAGCTACAATAGCATCAGAGCAGAAACCTGAGGAGGTGGGCTAGGGAGAAAATAAATCCCCAAAATCATCCTCTAAAGCTAAAAAACTCCATCTTTTTAAACAGTTCACAGTGTATAAACAGGAATTATATTATACACTGCAATATATACATATACACAAATACTTAATAGGAAAACCAGCCAGTTTTTCAATAGGACTGAAAGATAAATGTAGGCACCTCACCAATTTACTAGAATTTTTTCTGCCTTCTTACACAGCTGAAGATTATTTTCCTACTTCCTAAAATGTCTCCCTCTTTTCTAGATCTTTCAGATAGGAAGATGGAATAAAAAGACTGCTTGTGAAAAGGGAGAAAGTATGGGCAGTGTATTTCTAACTTTCTCAATACAGCAAGTACTAGGACACTTGTATGACTAAATTATCTCCTTAATAGCATAACAGTGGTAACATTTTAGTATGAAAATACTTCTACAGCTTTGTATATAGTTACCATAACTGTTGTTTATATTAAACAAGAATAGTTAATTACTGCCTAAATATAAACCTCTTTCCAGCAGCCAATTGTAACTGTAAAACTATTCAAAAAGCTTTATTCAAAAGGTTACCTTTATTACTCACAATGGAGAAACCAAAACTTACACAGTAGCAGAACCCAAAGTGCTCCTCTCAAGAAGTTGATGATAATGAAGACTCGCCATAACAAAAGCAATTTCATTTTTCTCCTGAAAAGTTAATTAAAGTAGATGTATTTTCATCTGGAAATACTTTTTTTCACAAGGTCTTCTCGAGCATTAAAATCATAGATAAATGCTGCTGCTTATTACTCTGCCAGTTACTGTAATAATGTTAATAATGGCTTGCTTTAACACTTGGATTCCTGTAACTGCTACTGTCTTTTCACAAGAGTACAGAATATATGTGAAAGTTCACAGCATTTCTATAGTATGGGGAAAGGGAGGAAAACTAGCTATGCCAGGGCAAAAGTTATCAGCAGCAATCCATGAATTGTACTTCTCTAGCTTCTACTTACCACTTTAAGCTGAATACCTAAAAAGAGTTGAACAGGCCTTACTCCCAGCTACTAAATACCTAAGCACCAAGCTTATTGTCGTATGTAAGGAACTATTTGGAAAGAGGGCTAACATCAGTGAGGAATACAGAGCTATTCAATAGAAATATTGAATTTCGAAGTAAAACCCCAGGTGTCTTCACCAGATTACGTACTCCTGAGAAAGCAATAAGACATACCTTCTATAGGCCTATATAGCTTAAAGAAAACTTCAGAGCTCAATGTGAGAACTAAACAGAGCCAAAGGTATCTATTTACTTCAAGAATACAGAATGCTAGGATTTCAGCTCTTTTTTTTTAAAAGAAAAACGCATTTTTAAGTCCTACATTTGGAAACACATAAGTCAATAGCAAAATTATTCACTGCCAGCAGTCTATTACTGTCCTGAAAAGTGGGCAACTATTTTTTTCATCTCTCTGGGTTACCAAACAGAAAATTACATCCCCTACTCAAACTTTTTTTTTTTTTGACACTCGGGGGGTGTGGGGAGTGAGTGAGCGGCTGCGTGGTATTTGGCTGCCTGCCAGGTTAAACCACGACAACCACGACAGAGTGAAACAAATATTCCTTATGTGGTTTTAAACCATACTTCTGGCGATTGTGCACATTTGAGGTAGCAAGAGTTCCCAGCTGGAAATGAGACACAGCCTAGAGCAACTGTTCTCAGGCTCCCTGAGGGAAGTTCCTTGCCAGTGCCAAATAATATGCCTACATCATTAACATGGCTGGGGGAGGAAGAAAGGGCTGCCACCTCTGAATTCAGTCCAAGAGCAGAACACCTGAGACAGGCTTCCATAGCACCTAACCATATGCAACTTCAGGCAGACACCTAGGTCCCAGTGTATTCAGAGACGCAGATTCCTTTGCAGTAGAAGTCTACTTCAGATGTTCTGCACTGCTACCTAAAGACATTAATCTCTACACACAGCCGACAGAAACTAACCCCTTAACTTAGACACTTAATACCAAGAATTTAATATCCCCAAAAGGGCACAGTTTACAGCGTTCCTACTGCTGGAACAGGATACTACTGATATCTGGTGATGTAGATTAAAGGAAACAACTAGCAAAGTTGCCTTGTGGGAATTCATCACTTTGAGTGATGGGGACAGGACAAGGCATGAGTCAGGGGAAGAAGCACGTCTCTCCTCAAACCATTGTATTTAAAATATCATTAGGATATCAAACTTTGGCAAGTAAAGACTGCAAAATAAATACAATTGAACACAGAAATAAAATCAGTACACTAATATACTATGATACATAAATGTTCTTTTAATTAGAGGTGGATTATTTAAAAGTACAGATACTCCTGTGACAGTTCTTTAGAATACAATAAATCATCAACTAGCTATCTCTACCTGTATTTTCTTGTTGTTAGTTTAGGCAAGATCTTTCAAAATCCGAAGGAAAAAAGGAAGATTAAAAAAAAAAAAACCAAACAAAACTCCCAAAATCCCAAACTACAAGGCAAAAGAATCCATTTCTTCAAATCCTAATAAAGTATTGAAACAAAATGTTACCTTCCAAAGTCCTACTAAGAGTCCTGGATTCAGCCTGAAGAGCTGGACAAGCTTATCAGCACCAACTGCTACACTACTTTCAGTCAGGTTAGCAAGATGGTATTCAGCAATTAAGGAACGTCGACGAGGTCTTTGAAAAGAATATACAGAATGTAGCAACAAGACTATGTCTCCATATTTATGTAAAAGCTTAGCCTAATTTCATTTTTAACTCTGAAGTCTGGCCAACAGCACACGATGAAAACAGTTTTGAAAGCATTCAGCATGCACAGCCATAAACTTTACTTCTGAACAACTACAGCATACTAGCAGGATCTCAACACCTAACAAGAAACAAAACAATGGCCACCATAGGATGGGTTAATATACTACCTAAAAAAGAAGAATATGCTTGCCCAATATTTCAAAATAGCCACAGAATTACTTTATAATTTGTTTTTAATACTATGTTGGTACTAGATGGAATCACTGAACATTTGTCAGTATGAAGCAAGCTACTAAGAAGGTAAATTCTTCCTCCACAGAAGCAAAATTCCAAGGAAAGGATCAAACTGTACATACAATAAATTAAAAGCTTCTGTTAGAGGAGCTTTCCTTTTTTAGAAAATTATTTCTAGATTTTGCCTGTAATTAAAGCGATTTAGCTCCATAACACCCTTTAACTAAAGTTCATACTTCACACAGGCATTCTTATTGGCTAATGACGCATAAAAAAAGAGCAGAAAGCAGAGTCTGCGTTACGTATTCAGAATGGAGAAATAACTCCTTCCAAAACCCTTTGCAGACTTAGGCTCTTATTATATTCAAAACTGTTCCTAGATTTCCCAATAGTATCACAGTAATATCACCTACCACTACACACTGCTGGGAAGCCAGCAACCAACAGGAAATCCGTCGCATTACCTTGAACTGTAAGGTTTGGGGCAGGGATGGGACATCAACCCTTTCCATCTCTAAGTCAATCAGGTTGGTATAAACACAGGGACTTTCCCAAAGTCCCTGCACTAGCTCCATATAGTCTTAACACTCTCAGTAACATTCTGATCTTTGTGAAATCATTACCTTCATTGTATATTCACAAGCTCTAACAACTTACGATTCTGTGAAATAAATACACTAACTGCCTGCAAGTTTTCTTTTACTGTTTTCTACATATGAATCATCATCTTGGTAAAACAACTACATTTCCCACATAATTTGACTGCAAGACTTGTTTAGCTGACTTTACACAAAAGGCTGCTCTTGATTTTTTTAGGCAAATACTTTGCTTCTACTTGAGGAACCATGTTTTTTGTAGGTGAACAACAATTCTCTCTTTTCAGAGCTCTACTGCTAGGGGTTTTGTGTAAGAAGCATGTAGCTGATACTGCATATACTAAAATGACACATAAGATACAGATGTGGAAAACTCATTGACAGCTACCAAATACATACATACCTCAAATACACACTTTTAGTTTAAACATCTTTCCTCAGCATATAATACCAGAAAAATAGTGTACACACTTAAGTTACAAAACAACAGCTATCCCACATTGTGCTGTGGAGTATTTATTTTTATATGCACATACTCATATTGTACACGCAGCCAAACATCAAGTTCCCTAAATTCACATACACACGTATCAAATAGAAAAAAATGTTAGTAACATATATTACCTGATTGTAGCCACATAAACATCAATGAACTGTTGCAATCTAAATGTCTTACATTAAAATCTCCTAGATGTACATGTTTTTTTCATGCTCATTTGTATCTATGCCTTCAATTCAGCTTTCCAAGGCCAGACCTATCAATCTGTATCTTGTCAGCAGCTACATTAACCTATGAATTAATGTCATAGCTTGCTGGCTTATTCCTATTTCTTGCTAAAAAACTCTACCAATAAAGAGAAGGACATAGGCGTTGGAAGAAACACTACAGAGAGGCTTTCTAAGAAAGAATTAACTTGTTAAGTCAAACTAAGGTCAGATAGCTCCTACAGACACATTATCAACCAGTTACACCAAAAACCCCTCCAAAATCCTATGTTAAAACTCACCCATTTTTGCTGGGAGCTCTGCTTTGGTCAGGAAGCAATGGCGTCACTCCGAATAGTTTTAGGGTTGACAGGATGTCTAAGCATGGCCAATTTCTACTATACCAAAGTATAGTTACAGATGTGTCTTTAAATGATATGTCTGACTTCTCCATTACATGTTCCTTTCCATTTTTGTCCTTTAGAACAATTATCCAACTCACGCCAGAGGCTCTGTTATTTAGGAATTGAGAGGGGAGTGTAGTGTTTAAAAAAGAAAGATTCTCAAAGTGACACAACTTAAACTATGCTTCCAACAGAATTTTAAAATTTCTCCTAATTGCTACTTATGTTTCTCAGGCTAGGTCATTTATAGACTATCATCGTATCTTCCCATTATGATATTAATTTTATAGCTCTATTTCCATATCCCCCCAGCATTTCCAAAGCCATTAATATTCTGTACATTGTTCTCGAGTAAACATCATCTGTGGCAAGGCATTGCTTACCTCATAGCTTCTTTGTTTTTACATGGAAGACCTGTATAAGGATCCACAGGTTTAACAAGTCGCATTACTCTAGTTTTGACAGCAGCTATTTGTTTGAAGATGTATTCTTTCTTCCAGTACCCAGGCTTTCTATCATGTAGAGCAGCACAGCCCAAGGAAACAGTTTCTGTTTGTTCAGTCTTCATCTTCCAAAGTGTCCTTTTTGGTTGAAAACAACTGGAATAGATTTTCAGCCAGATTCCACTGAAAATCAAAGTAGAATAAAAAGGAAAACCACATAAATTTCAAGAATAGTTACTTAATTATTCTTATATACATCTCTCAGGTACCACTGAGCATAATGTTAGCAGAAAAATATGAAGTCCTAGATTATCAGCAAACTGGGTTTGATCTAAATCTAAGTTTACAGAAGACCAGAAACTGTGGTCTCCTAGGTACTAGTGAAAAAAATGAAAAGGCAACGTTGTACACTCTTCCCCATTTTGACTTTCCAACAGTTCATATGAGGTCAGTTTCCCTGGTGCAAACATGAAGGCTCAGGAACAAAAAGATGCCGGATGTCAGCATTTCTCATGGGCTTACTAAGTTATCTCAAACAATATGGAATCTCTGAACACATTTCTTGTTCTGGATTATACATACCAAATGACATCCACTTACAACTTTCTGCTCTACCACAGGGGGGGAAAAAACAAACAACCAAACAAAAAGTTATTCAGTTAATTCTTACAATATGCCAGTAAGGTTGATAAACATCTCAACTACATATACAGAAGATGTTTGACTAGTGCTCTTGAAAGTCGGATCATCAGATACTGGGAACTTCCCACTGGTTTACACCTCTCAATAGCACACTAGAGTACGTGGTTTTTAAAAAGCCTTCCTTCCCCTTATGCTGTTACTTCCTTCACACTCACTTAAGCAGATTTTAAAAAGAACAACAAAACAGTACATATCTGAGAGAAAGCTATCATGAGGAAAAAAAGAAAAGGTAAATCTTCTCTGTCTTCCTGAAAATATAGGATCCAGGATGAAGCTCAGAGACAGCATAGCCATACTCAGCGACTTAAGGGAAAACTGATTAAGGTTAAGCAGTTACTTTTGAAAATTCCACCCCAAAACAATGATGCATCCTCCTCACACAAATCAGCTAGTGTAAAAAGTATTTTAATACCTCTTACTCAACAAAGATAATCTGGACCCCTCAAGTTTTTCACACAGATCCAGCTGAAAATGCAGTGGAGGAGGACAATTAGACTCACCTATGTTTGGTGGTCACTGTCATGTCTCCCTTCTGCACTCTCTTTTTAAAAGCTCAGAGAAGAGATGTCTTTTTGAAGACATCAAAGAAACATGCAACAGGAATGATGGGTTCACCTCTTTCCTGTTAGGAAACATATGAGATCACATTTCCATCCCCCACGCCCCAGCATCTCTAGGACAATTCAGGGAATATTGAGTACAAGAAGTTACAAGAACTCAAACAACAATCTGTGAACAAAGGTTTCTGGTAAGTTTTCTAATTTTCAAGTGCTAGCCACACAGTCTACATAACTGCACTGAAGAAAATTAAGAGCAACAAAAAACAAATTCTCGAGAGAAATTCTCTACCATTTATCAGCAAGATTACCTTTACCAATCCTCGCTTATCCCCAGGCAAACTTACACTAACGTGCTTTGTAATGCATTTTACCCCTCCTTAAAGCATTAAAGCATTCAAGGACTGAATCCATCCCACACTGCCTCCTACCCATGAAAACCAGTCTCACTTCATCAGCTGCTGAGAATAAGTCCCCACATGCCAAGAGACAGGCTCTTTGTTATTGATGCAAACGTACTCGGGAATTTTGCAAAAACCTCCCAGCCTGCTGCTCTACAGATATATGTACAATCTCCCACTGCCATTTTTTGAGTCAAAGCTGTTTAAAACACACAAACCCATAAGCTTCTATGACTGGTAAAGGGAGGTTCACAGTCAACATGAGCTTCCAACTTTCCTTTCACCAAAATCAGGGGTGTGGGTGTGGAAAACATGAAGAACAACCCCATAAGTAAAACAAAGATTTAAGACACTTCAATTTCGAGACCAGAAAAGACAAGACAACCCAGTTATCAGATAGTATAAAACATTTCTGCTGGATAGAGGAAATTCTTATTTAACTCCAGAGCTGCTCAGAATTGCGGGATGATGAAAACGGAGAAGAGATGTCCTTGACACACCATCATCAGCGGAAATTGAGCCGTGTATCATCCCATTGGCCTTATTCAGCCTAAAAAGTCCAGTAAGATGTCCTCCTATTACCCTCTCCTGTTAACTAGAAACCCTTTCCCAAGACAGACATCCTTTCCTTCATGGGGAGAGATACTCAGCATCTGGCTGCATGATGCTGAAAAGACAGGGGTTAGTAGTAGGCATTTCCTACATTTTGAAGGTACAGTCTCAGACAATGTTAAGTTGAATGAAGACAGACTTGCCGCCAGTACCTACCACCCTTCTCCCCACTCTCAGTTACATATTGCTTCTTCCTTTCTCAAAACAGCATTGTGCAAACAGATGAGAAATCAGTTCAAGAAGCTCAAAAATTCAGTCAGGGCAGGGAGGCAGAGAACTTGGGGGACTTGGAATCACAAGTGTTTAGGGAGGTATCACTGCCCCTTCATCCTCAACTTCTGAAGAATTCAGGGCAGACAAATCAAAAAGGCATCCAAGGCATCCAACAGGGAAGCACAAATTTGCCTCTTTCACAGCAGAATATGTCCCACTTTTGCCTCAAAGTGTTAAGTATAACATTCATCTCAAGGCCTCTTATGGGATGTTGTTACAACAAGCCAACCCAACCTCTCACTGCTAACTCAGATGCCAGAATCAGACACGCACCATTGTCAGTCATCACTTGACCACAATGGCAAAAAGATCTTCCCCTGTGCTCTGGCTTTTCACTTCCTCTTATACAAGTGCTTTCTGCCGGTAATCAAAAGCCTCAGTCTTTCAGGCAGACGATCTATATGAGCTTCCCGCATTGCATGACAGGAAGGCTGGAATAATACCACATGCTGGGGGGGGATGCAGAAAAGGGGGTCAGAAACATATCCTTGCCTTCAACAGTTACATTGAAGACATCAATACCAAGGAACTGTTAAAGTGCAGCCATTACTTGAAGAGCCCAAAGACAAAGCACTGCATTAGGCAACACAGATATCTCACAATGAAAGACTGATGGTCCTGTTGCAAAAAGGACAGCATCCTGTACATCCAGCACAACAGAAATATCCTCAAAAAGATATTCTGCCTAAAAACTGAGATCATATTCGTCACAGAGATATGCAGGAACTTCAGTTACAACTTCTGTTAATTCACCACAAGATTCAGGGACTCAAGAAGGTCCACGGAAATCCAGCAGAAAGAAGTGACCTGGTCCCACTGAACCAGTCAGTCTCCTAGATAAGGGAAAGTATCTCTTCCTCGAATCCCATTTGTGCACATACAGTAATCTCTGTCAAGATTAGAAAATGGAAACAGACACTGTTGAGATGGAGACAGATGAATCAGCTTCCCTTGATCAGCCACAGTGATTTTATCCTACCTTACTATCCTGAAGTGGAAAACACATATTAAGACACATAATTTGTGTCAACTACGCAATTTTTATCTACGTGCACCTGCTGACAGCTTCAAAAAATAAACCTGGATTATGGCCTTCCCTTTAAATTCATCAGTTCTGAAGGTGTCAATGCCAATGTTAACCGATTCACTGTACAAGTTTTGGCAAATAAGTGAGAAATGAATGAATACCAGATGCAGCAACTTCCTGTATAGGAAGACATTTTCTCATTTAAACAACACTAATGCAGCAGAGTACTAGAAAAAAAGGAAACCCAGACATCCTAGTTATTGCGTACCAACCAGGGTCTCTTCTTTTGATCCTTTCACAAAATTATCATGATACTGGTAGGAGCAATTTGTGAACTCTGTATAGGCAATCGCTTACAAAAAAAAAAAAGGTGGCAGTATTTATTTTTGCCTTTTTTGTTTTCATTTAGATGTCACCAAAATTTGACAGAAAGAGCAACAGATAAAACCCACTAGTGAATCCCTTGACTAAATCAAACCCTCTGCAAAAACCTCACGAAAGAGCTAAATAAGTAGGACTTCAAAATTATGAAAGCTATGACAATTCAACAAAGCTACTGGCTACACACCACTAAGGATTGCCTGAACCAAAAAGCCTGTGCAGGTGCATGTGAATACAAAAAAATCCATGCAAATTTTACAACAAAATAAATGCTAATAGCAACATTTCAAAACACTGTATTAGTTTTCGCCTCATAACTCCCATTAAACGTAACAGGGCTTGCACAGCTAGAATTCCATATAACATGTTGTACTGTGAGCTATGCAGTACATTTTCAGCAGAGTAATTGCCAGTAGATACATGCATCAGTGCTCTGGCATCAGTAAAGTTAGAAAGACTCGTAACTCAGGTAAACTCAACTGCTGTACAATAAAGACTTGCACTTATGCTTCCCTCTTCCTTACTTGTCATTGGCCAGATGATAGAAGTGCTTATTCACACAACCAACACACAAAAGGGACACAGCATCCAAATAGGAAAATATCTTCATCAGCATTTCTGATGGCATGCTGGAAAACAAGCAAAATACTGTTAGACTTGCCTGCAAACTCCAGAAATAACAACGGCAAAGAATTTTAATCCCAAACCAGAGCAAAACAAAGGAGATTGAATTGTAAATACACAAATCAAAACTCACCTGAAGAGTTAGTTTCCAGAGTTTGGGTTCTGATTTGTCTCTCTGATCTAAAACATTTGCTTAAAACAAGTCACCACAACCTATTCAAGTAGCACAGCACAATTATGTGAAAAGTTATGGACATGCATTTTCATTAAACTTCGTTAACTTTAACCCAGTTTGACACAAAACTATCTCATTCAACTTCAGTTTCTCACTGCTTGTACCATGATTTGAACATTTAGTCCACAACCACCAGCATTTGCCAGAACTGCAGGTCTCAGGACGCACCAGGAGAGAAATGTCCTAGTCAGATGGTGAAATCATGCTCTACCTCATCAAAATCTTCAAACCACGTGTGCTCAGGGGTCTCGTACAGTTTTCATTTATGTCAACAGAAAGATGTGAACTTCCAAATAAGAGCTGAGTGGCATCCTGAAAACATTAACATTTCTGTGCATCTGTAAGGCTGCCTGAAATGCAGGTGCCAGCCTAAGTACAAGCACAACGTATCTGGAAATGAGTCACCATGACTAACAACAGAAACCTCATACCCTTCAAGTAGTATCTGGTAACTGCACAGAGTTTAAAAAAGATGTATTTTTATTTTTAGAGCATGGTAACATCATAATCACCACTGAAAACATAAGCTGCTGTGAAAGTCAACACCTCAGCTGTGTCTCTTGTCCATTTACTACTGTGTCACTTACAACAGTTGCTGATTTATATTACTTTATTCCAGAAGCATATAGCTTTCAAGAGTAGATGATAATAACACCAATACTCCAAGGTTTGTATTAGAACTCAGAATCCTCGTTGCATTAACATAGAGGTGACCGTGCCAAAACTTGCATGGTTATTATGTGAAATAACTCAAACACTGTAAGCCCAAAGTAGTTAGTGCATTTATTCCAGAGAGAATTTAGAAATGACCCCTTAAAAAGCTGCAAATTAGCTAAAATAATATGCTTGATCTAGAATTCTCAACAGTAGTTTAATCGCTTACAATATTTTTTCTTTGAAGGAAGCTAATAGACAGAATTTTTGTTTCTTTTTTCTCGTCTTTCACACCAAACTAAGAGCATAAGAGATTGAACTCGCCATACAATGGAAAACAGAAATGACTACACAGGAAGCTACAAAATGTATAAAACAAACAAAAAAATCTTTCATGTAACATATTCTTAGATCTTTTTTGTAGAAACGTAACTAATTTTCAAAAAGAAAACAACTTACGATTATATTGAAAGCGCCCTTTCACTGTCAAACAGGGAGGGAAACATTTACCTTGCAGCAAATATGCAGCAGCCACTTTATTCCTCCCCCCTCATCCTACTCCACCATCCTAAGCCTCTCCAAAGCAACAAGCATCAAGAGAACATCAGAAGTTTCATTCCAAATTGGCTTTTATTGAAGTAATACAATAATAATTTTTATTCTCAAGGAACAACACAGCCCATGATTTCATTATTTCCACGACAGCTACAGATGTCATCTATCTGGACCTCTGTAAGGCCTTTGACACGGTCCCCCATAACATCCTTCTCTCTAAACTGGAGAGGTATGGATTTTACGGGTGGACTGTCCGGAGGGTGAGGAATTGGTTGGATGGTCGCATCCAGAGGGTAGTGGTCAATGGCTCAATGTCCAGATGGAGATCTGTGACAAGTGGCACCCCGCAGGTGTCTNTATAAGAAAGAAATTTTTTACAATGAGGGTGGTGAAACACTGGAACAGGTTGCCCAGAGAGATGGCAGATGCCCTATCCCTGGAAACATTCAAGGTCAGGTTGGACGGGGCTCTGACCTGATCTAGTTGAAGATGTCCCTGGTCACTGCAGGGCAGGCTTGGACTAGATGACCTTTAAAGGTCCTTTCCAGTCCAAAATATTCTATGATTCTGATTTGCAAAGGCGTTTCTGAAGGCTTCATACGACTTGGGAAACCTACATACCTCATACGAACTTAGAAAAGAAAGTGAGGGAGAGCCATGCCAGAAAACATTAGAAGATCAACATAGGATCACAAAGTAGGCCAGGAAAGCAAATCTTTTCTTTTCGACTCAGAACACCTGACACAGAAATCTCCAAGGTATGAACACAGTAACTGTAAGCAGTCAAAAGATGGCTTATAGCCTGCAAGCAGTCTTCCACTCTTACTCTTAAACTAAATGATGATGATAACTAGATGAGGTGCTCAAGGACATGGTTTAGTAGGCATAGGGGGTGTTGGGTTGACGGTTGGACTCGATGACCTTAGAGGTCTTTTCCAACCTTAATGATTCTATGATTCTATGATTCTAAAGACATACTCACCTCTCAATGCACAAATTCGATTTCAGTTTTATGGAAGGTGTCAAATACAGACTTTTAAATTCAGCATTTACAGTTTCAGAACATTCCACGGGCCTGGCAGCAAAGCTCCTTGACCTAATTCTAAAAAAGGAAAGCTGTTAGGAGTCACATCATCACAAAATGAAGAAATATGCATATTGTGCACATCAAGACACCATGTCTCAACTGAGACAGGATTCAGGGAATATATCACATGGTAACTCATTATTATCAGGTCACAAATTATGACCAAGTTAAAATACCTGAGATCAGGTATTAAAACTCATTATTTAAATTCATAGATGTCTCTCCTACGATTAATCTCTCACAGTAGTCAGAAGGAAATAGTGCCGCACCACCGAATCAGTTTGAATCTGGTAGAGATTCATTAACGTTATACAGCCACACCACTGTGGCCACCATAATCAAGCTCCAAATAGGCTCCTGCAGTAAGTCAAACTCACTGATTAATCTGCTGTTTTGCAACATTACTCCAGAGATGGTTTTCAGCTGTCCAACTTTGCTAAGCTATCAAGATAAAAGATATCAAAACAATACCTTGAAACTTTCCTGAAAACTGACAAGGCTCAAAAAGTACTCCCTTGACTACACAACAGAATCATATTTGAAACAAAGTTATAGTCTCATTTCAGATTTTCCCCTGCTAAAATACTTGCAGCTCTGCGAGATAAGTGTTAGTTCAACAGGCAAGATGGATATCAATGTTTTTATTGCTCATTAACACATAACAATTTGGACAGAAATTACTTGCTCTTATTAAAGAAAGCAACTTTGTGTATTTCAACACAAATAAATTCTTACAGTCCAACTGGCCACACATTTTTTCCAAGATTTCTGATAGTAGGAACTTTGTAAGCAAATACTGTTATTAAACCACACAGAAATATTCAGATGGAGTTTCAGTCTTAATCAAATCCTCACACTTCATACCCACTGATGCCACAGAGCAGGCAGAGCTCCCCATATACTCTGTTAGTAACGGTTTGTATTGACAGCTGATTTTCCAACACCTGGTCAATCCAACCCTGGCTTTCTAAGCAACCAATCGATGTTGGGGAAAAAGAAATCCAATTTTGAATCCAATGCACACTGTTCTTGATTTAAGATTGGTTTATGCTCGAAGAAAAATAAAAATCAGAAGAAAAGAACAACTCTGCCCTACATTGTCAACTGTGCTATGTAAAAAAAATCCCTGAAATTTTACTGGGAATTGTTATAAGCATAGCACAAAAAGACATGCACATTTCAGCTTGGGTGGCAATCTCTGAGAGACTAACAAAATTAACAACTACAAAAAAGTAACTGTATATCAAATACACCCTGAAGGTCAAGCAAGTGTTTTACTCTTGTATTATTATCAAAAAGTACACTTAGGTGATGAGGCTGTAACAAACTGCATTTTTCAAAAGCCATTAAAGGGATTTAGAGACACAAGTCCTGTTCAACAGCAGTGGAACTACTACTTTTGTACCTTTCTGGGCAGCACATCCCAGGCTATTCCACCCTGTGTCTATGCTGAAGGCACAAAGATATCTAGTTTAGGCGTACCCTACAGTGACATACCCACACAGACTCCAGGTACAGGAGTAATTCAGATCAGGAGCTGGATCCTGGATTTTGCAACACACTTTACCTGGTACAAGCATAACCTGCATTGCCTGTATTCAGTCCTTTTTGCTCTCTTTTTAACCACTCCTTGCATCCCCCTCTTCTTCAGAAGGAATTTCTGAAGTAAAAGAAATGTTGCCTACACATGCCTTGAAAACTTTTACATAGTATCTACCACTTTTGTAAGTTCATTTCTAAAAAAGTACTTAATTTTTGCATCTTACAAAACAAAAATATTCTCAAGGTATGAAGAAACAACAGCAAAACCGTTGCATAAACTAGTTTCCAAGTATTGTGTGTGCTAAGATTTGGAATTAGTATTAACAAAACGCTTTTACACTGCATTGACAAAGCTTGCCTGTTCAAGTTAAAAATCGGTGACAGTTGTTACTCCCCCTCTTTAGAGACTTCTAGTAACAACTGGGATGCTCTTGCTTAGAGGCACAACAACCTCAATTGCTATTTCATTAGCTTTCAATTTGTGGGACTTGGTTTTGTACCAGTATTTTCACTTCCACACCCTGTAGTACTTGCAAAATGATTATTGCTTTTTTGCTGGTCAGGGAACAAACCTATTTCAAAGAATGTATAGAAAGTTGTAAGTAGTGACAAAACCTATGTCCTTCTCCAAATGTTAAGGCATACCTGGGGATAAACAGAAATGACAGTAATGTTTGGTATCTTTTTTTTTTCCTCAGCTAACAATTCCAAAGTCTTTTGAAAAGGTGGGTATTAGCCATTCCATTTACAGGTTAAAAAAAAAGGGCGTGTGAAACAGCTATGAAACCCAAGCTTGTACCAATGGGTTAGCAGAAAAAACGGCTTTCTCAACTTTGCTTCCAAGATTGACGCTTTAAATTTTTGGAAGCTGAACCTGTACTATAATAATTAAGCTAATCACACCTTCCCCAGTTAAATCCTCTCATTTAATACAAAGGCCTAACTACCCTGAACATACAGACATTAGCCACTAAGCTAGCTAGTACTTTGTAGACTGGCTACTGCTTACCACACTACCTCCTCTAAGCTCAAGCACATACCCAAGTTTAAGCCCCGCTACCCGGACAGAAAACAGTGCGTTAAACCTAGGCCTTCCCTACAGCTGGAAATGCCTGTGTTTCCTACCGCAAGGCGCATGCCCTCTACAAAGACATCCCCCTCCATAGGGCCAGGGGGAGGAGAGCACTACGGCCATGAGGGAGCAGGCCCGAGCTGGAAACCAGAGCCTGAGGCGGGTGGAAGGGGTTTCCCAGAGGAGCAATGGGAGTTAAGGGAAAACAACAAACCACCCCCCACGGACAAGGCGACAAAGGACGAGCAGGCAGCTCCGGGGCGGCAGAGCCCCGCTCGACGCTCGCCGGCGGCCTCTCCTTAGGCCGGGCAGGCAGACCGTTACCTGGGCCCGGCGGCCCGGCCGGGCTGAGGGGCTGTGGCCACAGCAGCAGGGGTAAACGGCCGCGGCGACCCCACCTCGGCAGCACCAGGGGAAGCCGCCGCCGCGCCCCGCCCGTACTGCCGCAGGGCCCTGCCGCGGCCCGTCGCCATGGCGAGCTCCGCCACGGCCAACCCCGCCGCGGGACAGCGGCCTCGCGCCGGGCGGGGGGGAGGGGGACTGCCGCCTCCCACGTGAGGCCGCGGGGCGGGACGGCGCCCAGCCCGGGAGAGGCGGCGCTGCCCCGGGAGAGCGGGCGGGCAGGCACCCGCGGCGGGTTCCCCGCCTCGCTGCCCGAGAGAGCGGCAGCCTGCGGGAATCCGTGCTCGCACTTCAGTTTAAGTGGGTTAAGAAGGGACACCGCCTCCCCCGAGAGCGTCCAGCGCGCGCCGGGGCAGGCGCCGAATACACCAGTGGGGTGGACTGGCTGCCCGCGGCACCCCGGGGGATAAGCGCCCCTTGCCGCGCCCGCCGCGGCGGCGTTGGGTTCCCAAGCAGCCGGGCGTGGGGCACACGGAAAGCGTTACTACACCGGGGAACGGCAGCGACTCCCGCCATGAGCCCCAGTCAGGACCTCCGACCGGCGCCTCTCAGCTCCCCCCCCCCGCGCCCCACGGCGAGCTCCGCGGCGGTGCGCCGTTCCCCGGGAAGCCGGAGCAACGGTCTCCTCCGGTGTTCCGGTCTCCATTCGCGAAAACGTCAACTGCGTCACTTTTACGCGCCTATGTGCGCAAGGTCAAAAAACAATTTGGGAAAAAAAAAAAACCCAGCTTAAAAAGGGTGACCAGGAGCGGGAGCGCATGACGCCAAGGGCAGCCCCCACCGTTTAAGAGCCGGCGGGTCCCCGCTCCGCGAGGGCGGGTTGTGGCAGCGCTCGGCATGGCCGTCGCTGAGCTGATCTTGCTGCGAGCCGTTCCTAGCGGCGGACGCAAGAGGGAGCCGGTTCAAACTACCGCTCCCAGGGCCCGCTGCTGCTTCCTTCCCCGCCACCCCCATGATTTCCGCCGGGGCAATGGCGAGCAGCGACGGTCAGCGGGTGAAGGGTAATGGCGGCTCCTGACCTGCAGCACTGGCCGCAGAGCCGCGCTCAGGGCGGGAGGCTGCCCTGACTTCTTCCCCGAGGGTTCCCCTGGAGAACGGTGGCGAGCGACAGAAACTTTGCGTTTCGCTCGGCTGCCTCCGCCGTACTTCGGTGAGGGCGCTTGGGAGCCGTGCCCCGGCATGCTGGCCGCCTCCCTCGGGCGGGCGGGGCAGCGCGGCGGGCGGGTGCGGGCCTCCCTGGGAAGGTGGCTGCTCGCTCCCCCTGGCTGGGCCCTGCCGGGGCCGGGGCCCTGTCTGAGGTGGCTGCAGCAGCCCCTCCGCAGGGAGCCCGCCCCGCTGCTCCGGGCCGCCCGGCAGAGTATCGGGACGCACGCCGGGGGGCTGAGAGCCGAAAAACCTGGCGATAATGGCAAACACGTGTCCGTGCAGAGGGATCGGAGGGAAGAAACTCTGCTCTCGGCTGCTCAGAGAGGTAAGACGGGCTGTAGTCACTCGTGGGTGCGAATACTGAGCACTGCTCAAAGAGGCTGGCACGGAGAAAATTACTGCTGCGGTTAGATTTTAGAGCCCCCAAACTCGGGAACTGAAAAAAAAAATTACAATTCTGAGAAAACCAATAAGCCCTTTTCTTTTCACATCGTCTTGTTTGCAGCAGTTGATACATTTCAGTGTATGCATTGCACAAGCAGAACAGAAATTACATGGCTTCCAAATAGCTGGTTGATTTAGAGTGTAGGTCACAATCAGGGATAAGATGAGGTAGCCTCTCATTTCCCTTTTCAAAAGGAAATCCTATCACACACAGCCTCTCTCGATGCTGTTAAAACAAGTTTACTTCCAGCAAAATTGTCCAAGCTCTACATGTGGGTGCTAGTTTTTTTATAGGATGGCTGTCACTTTGGTTGGTCTCATTGACTTCAGTGAAAAGTGATTACTACGTAATTAGCCTCAGAAATTCTAAGTGCTTTGAAAAGGTTTATGAAAAACGTCTTCAACTGATTAGAAGATTGCAGGAAAATGGTTATTAAAGCTTCCTCAGTAACTTGTAATTCATTGAAAGGCACACCTTATCACTTAAACAAATCAGTAGTCTCTTTCCAAGTTCTCAAAAATACTTTGTAACAGAGAATGTCGTATGACTATTTTTGGAGTGTATACTGACACTTTCATTAGTATATTAGATCAAAACTAATAGATAAAAACTAATCAGATAAACTGCAGTTGACAGTCTCAATAAATAAAATACATATTTCGGTTTAATAGCCCTCCTTTTTATTGTTCACTTGATTGAGAATTCATAAAATCAGTTCTTTTCAGTCAGTGTGTGCCATTTATAAGCTTATGCTTTTTATTTTTACTTCTCCCTTTCCCTGCATAAGGATTGCAATGGTTGTGGGTTTATATGGTAGCTTGAATACTGCAGTGCTAAATACCTCATTAGTTCTTAAAAAAAACTATGTCTCATGTATATGACAAGTAGCAATAAGTGCTATTCTGAGTCTTGAAAACATCTAGTGGGAAAACAGAAAATAATAAGGCTTAGTACAGAGATATAAATATGTCCTGTACAACATAAGAGATATTCCATGGTCTCTTGGTTTAAGTGATGAGGCATTATGGAAGCTGTTGTTAGAATTTTTTCTTCTGCCAAAATGTTACTTGAGCTGCAGACTAAGAAAAGAGCATTTATATAAGAAAGCTGTGCAACTCTTACTATCCAAGAGTGTAACTCCTGTGTTGTCTTCTGTCTATTTCAGTGAAAGAAGCTGGAAGAGACTTTACCTATTTTATTGTGGTGCTTGTTGGAATTGGTGTTACAGGTTATTTTTTAAAATTATATTCATTATCAGAAGATGCTTTTTGTTCATTCCATCTGGTTTGATTAGTTTTCATTCCATTTGCTGTTGTTTCTGTTACAGGTGGTTTGTTCTATGTGATTTTTAGGGAGTTATTCTCTCCTTCTAGTCCAAGTAAGATCTATGGAGATGCCTTGGAGAAATGCAGATCTCACCCTGAGGTTGGTTTTTGAACCTTATAGTCATAAGTTTATGTTTCTCAGTAGTTACTGTCTCTCTTTGAGTCAAAAGTTTGCACAAGGAATCTCACAAGCAAAGCTACAAGAAGACCCGCGTGGTGCTTAGCAGGCAAACACCAGCAGATCTGCCTGTGCTTTTAGCTGGCTGGAGATGGGTCAGCTCCAAATTGGAGCCTATATTAGGACAAGTTAATGCAAGCACTGAGCCTGAGTGAATTAGCCTGCTAAAAGCCAAGCCAAGTTAAGTGAGTGTACCACAGCACAACAACTGATGCAGCAACAGTGTCTGCCCTTTCAGAGCATGTGTTTGTGTCTTCGTACAGAAAGTCTTATAGACATACCCAAGTGCCTACTAAATGTAGTAGGAGTTCTGCCAGTCAGGGAGGCAACTGGTCCCACTTAAGTTTTGTAGATCTAGCCTGCTGCTGTTCCTCAGCACAGTTTTTCTGTTGTGACACTTCACTAGGGTTCTGTCATTCTGCAAAGCACTGCATAAGTATCCAGGAGTTTAAACTCTTCATTTGAAACATGGTTAGCATTCCTGTGGCTAATGGGAAAAGAGAAAGAGAACAGTCATGTGATCACACAGTCACATAAGATAGCTAGATGAAAACAAAAATCAATCTAAAACTAGGTTTTAAAAACCTCTACTTCAGGCAAAACAAGAAATGCATGGAATAACTTTCAAACAAGGTTGCAACAGATGCCACTGAGGATAACTTAGAAGTGAAGTGATAAGTTGTCACTAGAATAAAAATGAACACTGCTTTGGAAAAAGTTTGTAGAATTAAAACTTCTCTCTAGTACTTATACGGTAAAAATCTAACCATGTTTAAAGTAAGTTTAAAACTAGGTTAATTTAATCTGGCTTTATAGATCTGAAAAAAAAAATCATTGAATTTCTTAAACAGTAGTGTTTTTTAGATAATATGAAGGGGAGTGCATTTGCATTTTAAACTTTGAAACATTCTCTTGGAGGAGACAAGCAAATATTTCATGCTTTTTTCCCTTTTTACACAAAATGTCAGTAAAGAAGAAAATATACAGCAAAAAGACAGATTAAAATGTCATAATCTCAGAGGACAGTATAAATGGAAGATATTAGTAGGATTTATTTTAGACATTTAATATGTGACTGTAAAGAAAAGCACTGAAATACAGAGGAGTTTTCCTTACACTGTTTTCTTTCATAAACTCTTCTATTCTTGAGACATCAGACTCCCAATGGGCATTTTCTTGAAAAAAAAATGCATTCACAGCAGGGGCATGAGCTGTTACTGGAATATCTGTTTGAATGTGATACCTTCTGACAACTCAAACGTCTTTTCTCTTGTAGATAATTGGTGTTTTTGGTGAATCCATTAAAGGTTATGGGGAAACAACAAGAAGAGGAAGACGGCAGCTTGTCAGGTGCCCTTTGGTGTTTGCCCCATACAGACACTAGTTTTTGCACAGCAAATACATTTTGGGTCACATCATAGCAAGTTAGATCTAGATTAATGAACTGTATGTGACATACCCTGTCACTTTTGAGTGAAAATGAAAGCAGTTTTTTGCAGTACTTCTTGTGTGGCACATACCACTAAATACAGTGCACATACAATATAAAATGGCAATTCTGAGTGCCTCAAAACAAGCAATGGTCAGCACGGTAAACATGGAGCTGGTTTCTCCAAAAAACAGGACAAGTCTGAACAGAGTAGTACAGAGGCCTAGGCTCTGGGAGCAGGGATCTGACTGAAGTTTACAGTCTGAAACCCTCAAACAGAGTGAAATTGTTATTTGAAAAATTGTTCTTTGAGAGTGTCGTGGTTTAACCCCAGCCATAGAAAATAAACACCACGCAGCCACTCTCCCCCCTGCCTGCCCTGCCCCTCCCCCCCCCCAGTGGAATGAGGGAGAGAATCGGGAAGGGTACAAGTAGCAAAGCTCCCGGGTTGAGATAAAAACAGTTTAATAATTGAAATAAAACAGAAGTAGAACAGCAATAATAGCAAATGGGAACAACAACAATAACAGAATATACAAAGCAGACGATGTACAGTGCAACTGCTCACCAACTGCCGACTGCGTGTCCCGAACTGGGGTGTGAGCCCCCCACACACACCTGGTTTTTCTACTGAGCATGATGTCACATGGTATAGAATATCCCATTGGCCAGCTGGGTGCTTTCCCCCGCCCTGGTGCGCAAGCCATTAACGCTCCTTTCATACCTAACCAAAACACAGCACAGCACACCCCCAAGCTATGGGGAGGAAAGTTAACCCTGTCCCAGCCAGAACCAGGACAGAGAGTTTTTCTCCTTTTGAAGCAGTAGTTCTTACCAGGCCAGAAAGAGCAGGAGGTACTAACTTTCAGACTTTCAAGAACCCAGCTTGCTCTCTTTAAAGCTAGGCTGGGTCTGACTGTACAGGTTGTAGTCACTGCAGTGACTATTGTCCCGAGCTGATATGCAGTATTGACTGCCCGTTTCTTATATTGCTTTTTGGTACTTGAGGCCACATCCCTGCTGTGTCTGTAACAGAACATCTCTCTCCTAAACCTTTCATAAGTGTGCCTATTTGTTATTCTCCTTTTGAGGGAAACACCAGAACTAATTCTTAGAAAATGTAAATCCTCCCTGCACTGTAACCCCATAGGGCTTTGTCTTTATTGGGTTCTTTGACTAATTTATTCAAGGAGGTCTCGTATAGCATGGTTCACATAAGCCCAGATACCTGACTTGAACCACGAATTTGAGAAATTTTTTTTCAGGAGGAAGGTGATTTTTACTGGTGAAATTTTATCTTTTCACCAGACTCTGTGAAAAAGCGTTTAAAGTGGAGCTGCTAAATGAAAAGGATATGCACAAACGTTCTAAGCATTTGTCTGTAAAATAAACTATGTAAATATGTAAATGTACTATCAGCTTTCCTAGTATTTCATTTCCATCATTTTGAAAGTCCAATATTTTAAATAAATTTTTGAACTGAGGACTTTGTAAGATTCTAGTGTTTGTGTCTGCAGTATAAGGATGACCTTAAATGTCTCAAAAATTACAGATTTTTTTTGTGTGTATGAACACCTTGAATGTTATTTTACTGCAGTAAGGCTCTTCATTCATCTTTGTTCTCTGTAACCCATCCAGTCACCTTAAACTGTATTGGACGTTTAATTCACAGTGTGTATCTGGGCATGACTGATGGAAACAAGAGCTTGGTAGCATGCAGCAGTTAGTAATTTCTGTAGGAAACATAAACTGGCACCAGAACTCTAGTTTGACCATTAGTTTCTGGAAGTGGTCGCCTCGAAAGTGACGTGACCTTTCTATTTATCTATTATTATTATTGAGCATAACCTAACTCCAGTCTAAATATCAGTATTTAGGTTGGAGATCTGATATCAGTGCTAACGTTACACAACTTCAGTAGAAAAAAATTATTGCCAAAATAAGTGAGGCATATAGTAAAACTGTAATAATTACGTTGACAAAACATTCTTTGTGTCTTTTGGCTTGGTAACTTAGTTTAAGTGCTTAAACATCCCCTGGCAGTCTTGGTGGTGTGGTTGCTCCTTTCTAGATGTCAGGCTCTGAATCTGGGGGTTCTTTAGAATAAATACAAGGGAATTCCAGAATCTTCAGCCATTGAATTACTGTTGGGTTTTGAGGGGAGGACTGGGGTGAGGACATTTAAGCACTTCATCTGTTAATCCTCAACTGCTAATTAGTTCTTTCTTCTAATTCCACTATTCATTATATGCTCACAGTAAAGCTTGGGAAGAGCAGTAGAGAAGGAACCCATGGTAGTATAAGGACTGCATTGGAATACACTTTCTCACAAAATAGTTAAGCAGCTCCTCTAAATCATAGAATGGTTTGGGTTGGAAAGGACCTTAAAGATCATCTAGTTCCAACCCCCCCTGCCACAGGCAGGGACACCTTCCACTAGACCAGGTTGCTCAAAGCCCCATCCAACCTGGCTTTGAACACTTCCAGGGGATGGGGCATCCACAACTTATCTGAGCAACCTGTTCCACTGCCTCACCACCCTCATAGTGAAGAATTTCTTTCTTATATCTAATCTAAATCTACCTCCTTTCAGTTTAAAGCCATTAACCCTTGTCCTATCACTACATGCCCTTGTAAAAAGTCCTTCTCCAGCTTTCTTGTAGGCCCCCTTTAGGTACTGGAGGGCTGCTATAAGGTCTCCCCGGAGCCTTCTCTTCTCCAAGCTCAAGAACCCTAACTCTCTCAGCCTGTCTTCATAAGGAGAGGTGCTCCAGCCCTCTGATCATTTTCGTGGCCCTCCTCTGGGCTCGCTCCAACAGGTCCATGTCCTTCTTAATGTTGGGGGCCCCAGAGCTGAATGCAGTTTGAATTTGAAGAAGTTAAAATATGAAGTTTAACTAGCATATAATATGTGTCCTTGCTGGGTGGGTTGGTTTTTTGTTTTCTTTTGCTGTTTTTAGTCACATTGAATATGTAAAGGATGGACTGAAACATATGCGTTTGAAGTTCTATATTGAGGGCTCTGAACCAGGGAAGCGGGGAACAGTCCATGTGGAAGTCAAAGAGGTATGTACAATTGCTTGATATAGCTGACAAGTTTAATCTTGAATTTAAACTACCAAAGAGAAAAAAACAGAGCCTGAAATTGTTTTCCTTACAGAATCCTGAGAGAGGAAGATTCGAGGTCCGCTACATATTTGTGGATGTTGACACCTATCCTAGAAGAACCATTGTCATAGAAGACAACAGATAGCCAGTGATCAGAGTTGCCGCCTCATCTCACTGAGTATTGGATGATAGTGGTCTAGCAAGTCTACACATGAACTGTTTGGTATTCTTGGTTGTATCTTGCAGCTTTGGGGTTGTGTTGCAGGACGTAGCCTCTCAGGACCTCCATTCAGGTCTTTCATAATAACAGATACAGGATTTGAAGTGAAGCCAATGAAAAATAATAGAGCCATCACTTATGGCAGATAGTTTCAACATAGGAAAATAATGGCTCATAATAAACAGTTTAATGCTGGATAATACTTCTACACACCCCAAAACTGAGTCTTCCAAGATTTTAGGTTTGGGTGGGGAGTTTTTTGTCTTCCTTTGCTTGGATTTCCCACTAGCACTGCAATAAAGAAAGTGGTACTTTAAGTGTAGACAAACTCACTGTTTTCATTCTGGATACCTTTGTGTAGATAAGAAGGTAAAATAAGAATGTATTTTAGTGATGCAAAGGGGATCTAGCCCAAAGGCATGTAAGAATATGGATTATGGAGACACATATCCATGGCAAATGACTGAAGACTTCAATATTGGTATCTTCTAAATAGATTAACAGCACACAGATCAGCAGTACTGTCTGCCCCTTCCAACGTTTGCCATGCTGCTCTGCTAACTAATGACAGTGTTGTAGCTGCCTAGCACTGCCTACAGTTTTTCCATTAACTTAACTAATCTAATCTTCTGGGAATCAGATTCATATAAGTTTACCAAAACTCAAAAGCTCAACTCATGACCAAATTTCTCATCTGGGTTTCTTCCTTAGTGCACCATGGCAGATAGCAAGCATGACCCCATGTATTAATAATCAGACTTGGTCGTGCCCATCTGTCAAGGAGCACCAACCAAAAAATTTCAAGCTTTAGCTTCTTGCATTTAACCACTTTCTAAACACCAACTAATGCATTTTTCTGTAGTTACCCATCATATGTTATGAGCTTTTTAGTTCACTAGTTAATTATCCCTACATTAAGCACATCCTGATGTTCAGTTATGAGCCCTTATTATGAGTTCATTTAATGGTACCTTTGGACTGTTCTAAAATTCATACAATATTCCCTTGTACAATGCCACAAGTATCATATATAGACCTTTAGTAATACTTTACTGGACTTTAGCTGTCCTATTCATCTGTCTCCTAGTAATCTTATTTGCGTAATCATAACAACTAAACGTAATACTTTGTTAGACCTGGATAACTTTGCTTTATATTAAGCACTACAACCTTGACTGCAGTCAGATCCTCATATTGTTTGAAGGTATTCAATGAAGAGGAATCACGCACTCATCCCAGTTTGCAAGCAGAGTAACCGCGCGTTACAGCAGAGCAGCTGCCAATGTCAATCGGTGTTAAACTGCAAGGCGTTTTGTAGTTGTCTACACTGTATACAATATAACTGACTTCTACTGTGCAGGCCAAAGGGATTTTTACAAAACTTTGAACGTCAGTTGAGACTGACCAAAGTGATTTCATATCCGTTAGTTTCAGCAGAGTTATAAATTTGTCTGTTTTCTTTCATCCCTCAATGGATGCTTGCCAAGACTAACAAGCCCACAATTTTACACATGGTCAAAAGCTATGGAAGTCTTTGTCGTTGGCTCCCTGTTTTAAGTATGAGAAATGGTTGAGGTGCTTGATATATTGCCATGAAGTAACTTTGATAAATTTTTACCTACAGGTATTGACATCATCAATGTCTTTAAGTAATGAAAGCAATTGACTCCCATTGGTCTTCATGTTATTTTCTTGAAAGCAGTAGAGTCAATAACCCCTTATGACTTGAGCTTATGACTCTTCCCAATTCCTAGCGTTACACTTGCCAAAACTTCCGTTTCAGAAGACATTTTCAAACCAACCTGATTAATTTATAACCCAGTAAAAAAAAAAGAAAATATCTGAGGCTCTCATTGTTTCATTGCAACCTGCTGCAATACTGATTGACAGCATTACATACCACCTTTACCTGCCACTGCTTATGTCCAGTTGCTGTAAGCACGTGTCATACCATGGCAGTTATGAAAACCACCTCTGCAAGAGTTTTGTCATGAATGCAAGATGGAGCAGGTTTGTCAGAGCCCCTCAGAAATTTTGCAAGCTATATAAGCTTATAATCTAATACTAAGATTAGTAGCATTAAGCCCATTCTACACCTGTAATCATTTTTCACCTTTTACAAAGCAAGTCTATATAAAAATACACAGTTTAAATTAGAAAATGTAATACTATTTTTGCCCGCCTTTTATGAGTTTCTACCATATCAAGCTGCCTGAAAGCCATTGTAAATCTCCATGTCAACAACAGAACGGACAGGCTAGGTTTTTTCCTGTAACTGCATCCCAGCTTTGCTTTCTTACTAATCCAGCTGTGGCTTGTTTTCAGTGGACTTCACTGTGGAGAAAGGAGGACTTCCTAAAGCAAGATGTAAACCCATTTTTTAATAGTAAATGTTGTAGGTACAGCAAAGAGGCCAGCCGTTAGGTTTATTTTTGTCTTGTTTTAGAGCCTTATTTGTGCTGAAGAAAGAAACTGTCAGGACTAGAAACGTTCTGGGAAGGAAAAGATGATGACCTCACATAATGATGTTTTTCCAACAGTGAAGGTACGTGAAATTCTATGTCAGGCTTGTGGTAAAACAGCAAGAATTGGCCCTTGGGGTTAATGTATATGTTTGGCTTCAGCTTGAGAAGACAGACTAAGAATTTGATTATTTGCAACCAGATTTATTTATGGGTTTTTTTCAGTAGCAAGGACTTCCTAACATACACAGAAATATAATGTATTTCAAGGGTTGTGTGAAAGAACTGTCTATTTGGAAATCAGATCCCTGGTTGTTTGGTCCCTTTGAGACATCGGAATAGAAGTTTTTAAAGTTGTCTGTAAAGCTGTCGGTACAGACAGCTTTAGTTTTTGCACTAGGTGCTCTTGTCATACTTTGGCATTTGTGTCAGGCCTCAATATTGTGCTCGCTAGCTGGGAATAAATGCTACAATTACAGGTGTCAGGAGAAGTCTTAGCAAAGTCAACCTAATGATTCTTGGCAACCAGTCCAGACCTGTATGAGAAGAATGGAGGCAGACCAAAACTGGCAATAAGGAAGAAGCACAAGTATAATTTGAAAGGCACAGATGGATGTGGAGTTGTCCCCAGTGCAACTGACCTTCACAATTTCTCCATGATGCTATGACTGTCTAAAAGCAAAGTACAAACCTCTGTTTTACACACTGCTTTTCAAGAAACTGGAGAATCCGGAGACACAAGTCAGGGGATTACTTTCAAGCTTATTTTTTGTTAGGGTAGCCCCAATATGACAGGGTTATAAATAAAATGTTTCTCATCCTGTACTTGCATGGAGTGCACTGTTGTCATTTTCACAACTTCTCTTTCTCCTGTGGAGTTGCAAGAAAGCAGGTGGGTGAGCACGCTTGCTCAAAGCAGCAGGACACACAGCCGTAGTGGCACCCTCCATACACTTTGTAACAAACAAAACATAGAATCATAGAATCACTAAGGTTGGAAAAGACCTCTAAGATCATCGAGTCCAACCGTCAACCCAATACCCCCATGCCCACTAAACCATGTCCCTAAGCACCTCATCTACACGTCTTTTAAATACCTCCAGGGATGGTGACTCCACCACTTCCCTGGGCAGCCTGTTCCAAGGCCTGACCACTCTTTCAGTAAAGAATTTTTTCCTAATGTCCAATCTAAACCTCCCTTGGCGCAACTTGAGGCCGTTTCCTCTCGTCCTATCACTTGTCACTTGGGAGAAGAGACCAACACCCACCTCGCTACAACCTCCCTTCAGGTAGTTGTAGAGTGCGATGAGGTCTCCCTTCAGCCTCCTCTTCTCCAGACTAAACAACCCCAGTTCCCTCAGCTGCTCCTCATAAGACATCTCACAGGCTGGAAGAAAGCAGCAGTGGAGGAGTATATCGTATGTAAATCATCTTTGTATATCATCCTGCTTTGTAAATAGCAGAATACAAGAGAGGTAGGATAATATTTTGCTTCTAAAAAGTGGAAAAAAAACAATTGCCATTATAAATGGGAAATTATAATTATCTCCAGGAACTGCTAATTGCTCATTCCTAACTAAAGCTCTTTTATTTTGTTGGAGTCCAAGGAACATAGAATCATAGGAACATAGAATCATAGAATCATAGAATCACTAAGGTTGGAAAAGACCTCTAAGATCATCAAGTCCAACCGTCAACTCAACACCCCCATGCCCACTAAACCATGTCCTTAAGCGCCTCATCTACACGTCTTTTAAATACTTCCAGGGAAATATACCTCCATAGCAAGTCAGTCAGTCTCCTTCCTGGTGGGAAGGGGTACAAAGCCCTCTCAGGGTGCCTTCAGTCACCCTGTTTGCTGAAGCTGCGTTACACACCCAGTCATGGTTAGGTCTAAAAGTTACTNCAACAGAACGGACAGGCTAGGTTTTTTCCTGTAACTGCATCCCAGCTTTGCTTTCTTACTAATCCAGCTGTGGCTTGTTTTCAGTGGACTTCACTGTGGAGAAAGGAGGACTTCCTAAAGCAAGATGTAAACCCCATTTTTTAATAGTAAATGTTGTAGGTACAGCAAAGAGGCCAGCCGTTAGGTTTATTTTTGTCTTGTTTTAGAGCCTTATTTGTGCTGAAGAAAGAAACTGTCAGGACTAGAAACGTTCTGGGAAGGAAAAGATGATGACCTCACATAATGATGTTTTTCCAACAGTGAAGGTACGTGAAATTCTATGTCAGGCTTGTGGTAAAACAGCAAGAATTGGCCCTTGGGGTTAATGTATATGTTTGGCTTCAGCTTGAGAAGACAGACTAAGAATTTGATTATTTGCAACCAGATTTATTTATGGGTTTTTTTCAGTAGCAAGGACTTCCTAACATACACAGAAATATAATGTATTTCAAGGGTTGTGTGAAAGAACTGTCTATTTGGAAATCAGATCCCTGGTTGTTTGGTCCCTTTGAGACATCGGAATAGAAGTTTTTAAAGTTGTCTGTAAAGCTGTCGGTACAGACAGCTTTAGTTTTTGCACTAGGTGCTCTTGTCATACTTTGGCATTTGTGTCAGGCCTCAATATTGTGCTCGCTAGCTGGGAATAAATGCTACAATTACAGGTGTCAGGAGAAGTCTTAGCAAAGTCAACCTAATGATTCTTGGCAACCAGTCCAGACCTGTATGAGAAGAATGGAGGCAGACCAAAACTGGCAATAAGGAAGAAGCACAAGTATAATTTGAAAGGCACAGATGGATGTGGAGTTGTCCCCAGTGCAACTGACCTTCACAATTTCTCCATGATGCTATGACTGTCTAAAAGCAAAGTACAAACCTCTGTTTTACACACTGCTTTTCAAGAAACTGGAGAATCCGGAGACACAAGTCAGGGGATTACTTTCAAGCTTATTTTTTGTTAGGGTAGCCCCAATATGACAGGGTTATAAATAAAATGTTTCTCATCCTGTACTTGCATGGAGTGCACTGTTGTCATTTTCACAACTTCTCTTTCTCCTGTGGAGTTGCAAGAAAGCAGGTGGGTGAGCACGCTTGCTCAAAGCAGCAGGACACACAGCCGTAGTGGCACCCTCCATACACTTTGTAACAAACAAAACATAGAATCATAGAATCACTAAGGTTGGAAAAGACCTCTAAGATCATCGAGTCCAACCGTCAACCCAATACCCCCATGCCCACTAAACCATGACCTTAAGCGCCTCATCTATACGTCTTTTAAATACTTCCAGGGAAATATACCTCCATAGCAAGTCAGTCAGTCTCCTTCCTGGTGGGAAGGGGTACAAAGCCCTCTCAGGGTGCCTTCAGTCACCCTGTTTGCTGAAGCTGCGTTACACACCCAGTCATGGTTAGGTCTAAAAGTTACTCCAAGACTAGGGGAGCTGGAACACTTGCAGCCCTGTATCTGACAATCTCCTTTCCTCTTGGCTGCCTCCCTCAACATCACCACCCTCACAGAGAAAAGGGAGAAAGTCCTCAGTATCTGTAATTAGCTTCTGACATTCACATATCTGGAATTGGTGACATGGGCTGTGCCCCTGGGTGAATTATAACACAGGTGGCCTTTTTACCACGCTGTGCTAGTTACTTTCCTGTTGGCAAAAGGCCACATAAGTGGACAGCATTTTTAGGTCTAGAAATGTTCTCCTGTAATTTCAGGAGAACATTTGGTATTTCCCTTAAAGCTGCTTTTTCTGTGGAATAACTGAAGTGCCCAAGAAGTAGTGTACTCCACCGTTATGCTTTGTTTTCAAGCCGTTACCAAAATGCTAGCTAAATGCAACAGTAAGAGAGATGGGCATGCACATACAAAATGTTCAGGAAGCCAAACGGTAGTGAGATCTTCACTGGTGTCTCTTTAAGAAAACTACGTAGTCTTAAATATCATTACTTTCAAAACATTCTGAAAAACACAATATTCCATTTCAACTTCTCTCCTTCCCATCTTGTCTATGTCTAGAAGCAGTGTTTATCAGGATGTGTCCTCAGTCCATAAAGTGCTCCTCATGATTTTTTTTTTTACTGCCTGCAGCACCTCACTAGCTAAACAGATGTACAAGGGTATTTTTATTTATATTTCTGGAATGGCGGGACATAGCTCTAAAGGAAATAACTTCTTGCTTTGTGAAAAAGCTGACAATATACTTAATAAAATGAAGGCAAAATAAAAGAAGTAGCAGAAGAAATCCACGTTTACTTGAACTTAGATATATTAGAGTTCTTAATCTGGACAAATGGCAAATACAAAGCTCAAATGCTTTCAGATCTCAGTAGAGGAAAGATTTTGGGAATCCTTTTTCTAGTAAAATCTCTTCAGTGCAGAAAAAAAAAAGGAACTTCATAGCTTGATTTATTGTCCTCCTAGCTAGATACCTATCACCAGCAAGATTATTTAACCCCCATGAGATTTCAAGGGTATTAATGTTTTATATATATGTAGTTTGGCTGCAGAAAAATAAGTTAAATGGCTGTTGCTAACATAGCAAGAACTAGTGGGAACTAGTTACTTCTTTCCATATTCCTTGTGAGGCTGAAGTTCTGTCGGTCCCTATGGACCAAGCTGGGATCCATGTTTAAAAAATTATTTTCTCAAATCCTGTTTAAAGCAAGCAAATATATGGGGACACCTTCATCAACATTAGGTGAAGACATGCGGTTTAGAGAACGTTGATCTCTTCTCTGCTATTGTTGTAGTTGAACCACCNCCAGCCGAAACCAGGACAGGTACCAATTTACCTGGTGGTAGCTTTGCACTGGAGGAGAACGACTGCATTCACTGAGTTTAAACATAATATTTTAGAATGCCCCTGTTGTAATTTTGAAGACTGTTAGCCTAGATAGTTCCTTAAAAAGTTGTCCCTGCTTCACTGGATCGTTGTGCTACCAGTAAGCTGTGCAGAGCTCCTTCTGCATGGCAAGCAGCTCAGACTGCTCCATCCTCTCACTGGATGATGCTTGGCTGGGGAGAAAACAAAGTAACTGGAAGGTTCAGTTTCACCTTTCGGTAAACACAAGCAATAAACATTTCAGTGTTTCCTTTTTAAAGCTCTTTCCCCTTTTTCTCTGGGAAAGCACAAAATTATAGCATATGCCAGTTACTTTCTGATGTAAAACTGTCATGTTATTGTTACTAAAGCTGTGGAAAAAATAACTGCCAGGAAGTCAGAGCCAAAACAATGACATTTTCATGGAAATTAAACACATTTTCCAGAGTTTTGATCGTTGCAGAATTAATAAACATACATATGCTCAAAACCCTGTTCTCCTTTAGGAAATGAAAATATGTCACTCACCAGTGAAATGTGGTTTTTCCAGAAACATTGTATGGCAGTCTACTCAAAATGTATTGGCAGTGGGTGTGCAACTTGATCTTAACTTTCCCATCTCTGCCTTCATTTTTGTGGATGCCAAAACTTGTGTATATAGGATAGGCAGCAACATCCTTAGACCTGGTTTGTGGGAATAATAATGTTACTCTGTCATTTACATGACCTCTGTTTGAGTCTAGGTCCTGTGTATACTTGCTGTATCATGACAAAAAGAAATATACCTTCAGGAAACAATTTTGTGAAAACTTTAAAATATCGAGAAATGGCTACTCTTTTACTAAGCTCCAGTAAACAGAAGGTCATACAAGGAAAATGGAATTTTAGACAGGGAAAGAAAAATGTCGTTGTGCATGACTGATTGAGTTTAAAAATGACCTTGATACATAAATAATTCCAGCATGGAAATCAAGTTTCAACAACCGATTTAGGCAATGGAGTAATGATCGTGGGAATGGTTGCAAATAAAGGCATGTCTGATATAAGAAACTTCAGCAAACTCACTTAATAAGACAGGAATGTGCGTAAGACAATTATTGTATCACATGCCAACTGCAGAAATAAAAAGACAATGGAGATGTGCTGGGGCTTTTCACAATTATTTCAATCCACTTTGTCCTCAGCCTCATCTCACTACCACAAGGGATGCCATCCATCCTAATACTCACCAATATGTAAATGATCAGCAACCTAACCTGTTAAAGATTAGGTCCAAAAAACATTGAGGGCACATCTTGAGTCAAAGCCCACTTTTAGGATTCATTACAGCCTGTAAACTGATGGAAATACATAAGGAAAGCACAAAGATTTAAAAGAAGAAAAAATATTAAAGGATAAAAAGTTTCAAGGAGCAAGCTTAAAGATGAGAGTAAGGGCTCATGACTGGCTTCTGTATACGGGGTTGGGAAGTCTGCTTGAAGATCTCGAATACAGTTGGCACTGGAAAACCAGAGAAATTTGAAAGCAAAAAGATTTTTTCCCCTTTTTAAAAAAAAAAGACCTTATCCCCAGAGAGATGTTCACTTGCTCAGAATAGAGAATAAAACTCCAGTGCACATTCTCCGTGGGCAGCTGGGAATGTGTATCATTATGATATAATATACCAAGGAGTATGAAACAATGATTCCAAACTGTACTGTAAATAATTGAACAGCAGAAGTATTTGATAGTTTTTCTTAGGAAGTTCTCAGGGGTTTTTTATTCTGTATGTGTTATGTAAAATAATCTACAGGAATTATAGAAGAATGTGAATTAATATCATCCTGTATTCAAATTCAGTATATTTAGATTTTATTAATAATGATATATAGTTGAAAACGTAGCAAATGTATTTTGCAAGTAAAAGGAAAGAAAAGGAAAAAAAAAATAAAAAGCTTGTCTGGAAGTCTTGTGGCTGTCCTAGGAGGAATACATTTGATTGCCTTCATCTCATACAGGTCATCAAGGAACTGTTGTAGCTCGACAAATAAAAGAACTAAGCACAAGTACCCATTTCAGTTTGGAAGGCCTCTGTTTGCTGTGGATCACATAAAGCTTTATATCTTCTTAGTGTTCAGTATCAAACTACTACACTTCATTTTAAATATCCACATAAAAAATAATACCAGTTATGGAAAAAACATAGTAAGTAAGCTTATAATTATCTACACAAAGGAAATACATCTAAAAGAAAGTACCAGGGATTTTAAACTAATAGAAAATGTAAGTCTGAGTTGTCATGTATGGCAAGTACAAATATTTACCCGTATATATAGAAGTTTGCTGTATGTACTCTGATGCAGGCCTTTGCTTGAGGTTGCGGTGTGGGGAGAGCACGAGCAGCCCTGTCCCTCTGGCTGGGGGTGGGATGCCCTCACCTTCTCCAGCCCAGAGCCATGCTGTGGCAGGTAGCCTTGGCCAGCACCCAGACTCCCACCCGGCTGCTCCCCCTCGGCGGGTTGAGGGTGGAAATGGGGAACAGCAGGAATGAGAAATCTTGAGGTTTGGGATGAAGACAGGGAGATCATTTGCCAATTACAGTCACAGGCAAAACAGACTTCAAAATTAACTCAAGTTATTGCTAATTATTGCCCCTGTTGTCCATGTCACCGCGCGGCACAGCAGCGTGGGCAACCTGCCGCAGCGGTGGAGCGCCCAGGGACGCTGGTGGCGGTGGTGTCTCTACTTCCAGGTCATGTACACGCATCTGCCTTCACATCTTAAAACCTCAAGGTACTGTGTTAGGAAAACTTTCCAGGATAATCATGTTTATCCAACTTCCATTTAATTACAATTCCCCTTTATCTGAATCACAGTTATGTTCTCTAGCACAAATTGCCTTCTTCTATTACTTGCAACAATTATCTCTATTAACCATCATTTATCCAAGCACATTTTCACTTTTTATAGGAATGGGGTTGTTTTGCAATTTCAATCCTAATTCTTTTTTTCCACTAAAAATATAACAATTCCAGCCATTACTATGTCTTATTACAACTGTTTCATACATGTACTAAATATGTGGCTATATTCCCTGAGATCTGATTTGCTTCATTAGCGCTACAGCATCCATAGGGCAGCTGGAAGTGAATTGCTATTTTGTATGCTGTCTGGGGCCACATGTTACCTTATGTTTAATAACACGAAGCCAAGTCCCAATGGCAGAGTGCAAATTTGCAGAATGCCACCAGTTGCTTTTTCCCTGGCAAGGTCCAGGCACCCCCTCCTCCTCCATGTGACTGCAAAGCCACCGTATTCAGGTGTGTGGCACTGGTAAGGATAAAAATGGTGGAGAAAGGTAGCTGAGACACCTCAAGATTTAAAACACTTCTTTTCCCTGAATTTCTCTTTTAACACTTTTTTTGGGAGTCCTGCCAGCCTCTACATATATTTCTCTTTTCCTTCAAGATATTATGCATAACTTCCATGTCTGCATTTCTTTTCTTTACCGATATTTAATTCAGCAGAATGAAAGCTGAGGAAGAAACATTACACCTTCAGTTTCCAAGGTTTCTAGAGCTGGCGGCTTTTCTCCTGTGGTTTGCTCCAACTTTTCCATCATGCTGACTCACTTAAAAGGTGGTATGAAGTCAATGTCTACAGCTTGTAATTCAGCATCGTCTGGATGACAAGTAATCTTACAACTAACAGATATTTTACTATATGTTAAGGTAAATAAAGTTAAATGATTTCAGGGAAATAATTTTAATTTTAGCCAGTGTCTGATTTCTACATGAAACAGCAGCAGTATAACATTCAATGTATTGCCTATGAAAATCTGGAGGTATGATTATATCAATATACCATATGATACATGATGGGTTATGTCCAAAATAAAAGTCGAGGAATTCATCCCTGCCCGATCAAAAACTGAACAATTAATCCTGAAGAACGATGTCATCCAAACCAGCCCTCTGCCACATTCTGCAACTATTTGCATTTTAATGTGTCATATGTCTCTACATAAATATATATATACGCATTTAACATATAAACATATATAAATATATAATGTAGAGCATATATGTTATATAATATTTATTATGTATGTATGTATGTATGTTTTTCATTTGCATCACTTGTCTTTCCTAAGCTTTATTTATCTCTCTTTTTGT
>VZTQ01012016.1:0-72170 GCA_013400755.1 Pelecanoides urinatrix | reverse complement strand
TTCTATGAACTGGGGTGTGGGCCTGTATTTCTGTTAAAGCACTTGTACATCATCCTCTGATGGTGCAAGCCCAAATAGAGGCCCATTCTCTTGTGTCTTCTGGTGATTCTGCAGTTGCAAAAAGTCTTCTGTCTGTATGATGAGATGGGACTTAAGAGGACAATGAAAGATGACATGGGAGAAATCTTGGGAGCTGGACAACTCTTTCTGTGAGGTGAACTACATCATAGTGAAGGTCCTCTGTAGTGACTCTGCATGTGTGGCAGAAGCCAGTGTAATACCCACCCCTGCAAACCTCTTAAATGAAGGTGTAAGATAATAGTTGGGCCAGGATAAGTAATGCATATGATTAACAGTGTAGAAGAAAATTTTAATCTAAGCTTTGAAGGTTCAAAAATGGCTGACTTGCAGGTAGTAAAATGCTTACAAAGTGCTTCTGACTTCATGTTAAGAAAAACAAAACAAAACAAAACAAAAAAAACCCACAAAACAAACATACACCACCACCAAACAAACAAACAAAACCCCTCCTCTTCCACTGGGAAGCCAAAGCAGCTTGGCCCTTTGTGTATGCAAGCAACTTTCTAGTTCGTGTCTTCTCAGTATTTCTCACATAAATGAATGCTTTTAATACACATGATGTCTGTGATGTCTTTTCTATAGTATCCAGGAGTACAGAAACCTATAAGCTGAGGGCCAAATTTTATTAATGGAGTGGAAGGCACTTTGCTAACTTTCAAGAATGTGAGCCATCATCAAGTTTGAATTTATGACATCCACTGATAGTCAAGTCAGAACAAAGCCAGGGGCAAACATCAAGTAGTTTGTGGCTGTTAGCACTGCTGAAGAGGAGAATCTGTTCTGTGCTGCCTTCCTAGTGCAGTTGATCTTGGCCAACTGAAGGGTAAACTCTGGGAAATGTTGCTCATCATTTAAGCAGCTTTGAGAGGACAGCGTAGCACAGGTTCTGAATTTTAAAGGCATAGTGAGTTCTGTGGGGTTTCTGTGATATATTACTTCATTTTACCTGTGATACAAGTGTGTCTGATGTAATCCAGCAGTTATTTTCACATAAAGTGTGAAAAAAGTGTATGTACCTGTTGATTGAAGGGGAGAAGAAATGCACTAAAGAAAAAAAAAAGCATAGCAGTGAAACAAAGAAATGCTTGATACACAGGCGTATACAATACATCTCCATTGCTGAATTTAGACTGTCTTTTTGTCTAGAAGTTGAAATAGCAAATCAATGCATTCCCCCAGTAATGTTTCAAAATCAAACTTGATACAAGGCAAAAGAAAGCAAATAAACCCAGCAACAACGAAGAGAGGTCTGCATTTGTCTGAAGGTAAGTCAAAGATGCTGTCAGATATAAGGATCCGTAGGAAAAAATGCACCTTTTGATTCATGGATGATCTCCTAGAAGCATGTTCGGGTCCTCTTTAAGAATCTCAGAGCAGAAGTGGTGCAGAGCTCAAAGAGGGCCTGGCGCCTGGTCATCAATGGCAGCATGGCTGGCAGGTGGCTTATAAATCCTGGTTGGGCTTGGGAGAGGAAGGTGGGGGGGCTGAGTCTTGGAAACAGATTATTTCATTTGGGGGAAATTGTTTCCTCTTCCAGGAGCAGAACAGTGCTCACTACCTTCAGCCAGCTCTCTTTGTAAGGAGAAACCCAGCTGCACGCTGTGGTGGCATTGCTATTTTCCATGGTGAGGGAGTGACTCACCTTGAAGTCTGGGGTGGGGGTAAGGAACAGTGCTGCTTTGCCTAAAGAAAAAAAAAGGGCAGAACACCACCTTCTGCAGCTGGCATTCAGAACTGAATTTGAACATCACTTGTGCTTTCTTTCTACTGATTGGTGTCAGCCAGCCAAGTGGGCTCCGTGGAGAGCTTTGTTTCTTAATGAGATGTCAGGGAAGAGGTGGTTGGTTTTGTTTTAATGAAGTGCTGGAAAGATCTTGCTGGCTAAGAGAATGTGATCTGAAGGATAAATCATTGGGCTCAGACCAGACTTAATTGCTAGTTTCCTCAAGTGGGTCCCAGGAAATGGATTTTGTCTTCCTTGTTGTACTGTGATGACCTCCATAATCAGTTTTTTTCTCTGGCAGGGCTCTGACTGCTACTTCAGTATAACAGCCAGATTCCCAAACAAAGTGTTATCTCTAAACAAGTTAACTTGGTCACAGAAGCAGCCTAATATTCAGTAACAAGGAGCTTTGTATGGGCTAATTTGGCTTCTCAGCTCTCTTTAAAGACATATTTTCACACTGTCCTCAGGAACAGATACACTGGGATATCCCATTAAAAAAATACATGGCTTGTCCTACAGCTCTCTCTTCATATGTACCCATAGTTCCTTTGAATCATATATATTTAGATACACATGCTTTTTATTTCTTTGGGGGGAAGTACGTGTTCAGCACCACGTTTTTCTATTGCTGGGTTTTCCTCCACAGACTGTAAACTATTTTTATTGTTCTTCATAAAAGTTCAGGCGATTGCTTTGCTGTGGAAAATATGGTAGCATGCCAATTTTTCAGCCTTTCCTTCCCAAAGAAGTTGCTGTATAAGTCTGTTGTGTTACCTCTCATGTCTCCAACATCAGTAATGTTTTTGGTATTGTCAGTCAGAATTACAGGGATTGTTAAATCCCTGGGGAAGGTTGGGACAGAAATTGTAGCTAATTTGTTTAGGCCATTACTGGTAGCCCACTGAAGGCTAAGCATGAAAACCGTATCAGAAAGTGTTTTCTCCTTTTAACATAAAGATCATTGAAAAAGTTTCAGCATTACCTCAGACCGCTCTTATTACTGATTTTCCTTTTTTTGATGTATTTTGTTCAAATAAACTCAAGTGCCTTTCAGAGCCAATTTTGCACCTTGGCAAAGGTATGGAGTCCAGCTGTGCTAGGGTTGCTTTAGGGTGACTGTCAATCTGAGTTTCACTGCTCTTTTCACCTTCCTCAGACAGCAATGCTGCCTGTTCCCCTTGAAATCTGTTGGTCTTTTGAAGCACTTGACGAAGTCCAGTGCTTCACTTCACTTTTCACATCCCATGTATGTTAATTGTTTGTACACCTGACAAACTGTGCATAAAAGAATCATATGAGACTCCCATACTTGAATTGTCTATGCAGTAGTACTGTAGACAGCAAATATGCTTTGGATAACATCTCTCTGTACCATGTGGCAAACTGAGCACTGGCTAAAGAAAAACTGCTGGAGTGCTGGCACTGGAAAGTCCCTTGCCCCTCATGGGTAATGGGTACAGTGTCTGTGCAAACCCCATGTGGATTACTCAGCCTGTCAGAAGTGTGGCTTGCTAGGATCACTTCTCACAGCAGCAAAATATCCCTGAGTGTTGTGCAGGTGTGTTGTGACGTGACCATTTATCATCTCAGCATCACATGGAGAACTGGTGGACTCTCAATGCATGCTTCTAAATGTATTCCATGTCTCTGACTAAGACTGCAATCCCAAATGCAGGTGTTATTCATGTGCCCAGAAGACATTCCCGTTCCTCTTCGTCATATTCTATTTCTTATCTCCTTTTGCTACAATTCTCCATTCCAACTCCTAGAACATTGTTTGTGCCTTCGATAATGGGTAAATCCCACAGAGTGCTAAGATAAGATAAGCTTTTGCTCCAGCCACTGCTTTTTCCAAAAGTGGAAGGTTATTTTGCAAACTGCAAAACTGGGTCTGAATGTATGGTTCATAACCTGCCTTAGTATATAGATTTAGTTAAAGAAGGTATGCAAAGGAGTTCAGGAAGTATACAAAGGAGTTCTGGGGTTCTGCTTTCCCATTTCCCTAGTAGTGCATCTGTGATCATCGCTGCAGCTCTGCCTTCAGCTATGCATGCTGTAGTTGTCATTGCAAGGAACAGATCATTCATGAAGAGGAGTCAACGCTTCAAGTTATTGTTCTTGCGTTGAAGTCTTGACAGAGGTGGAATTCAAAGCTTCAGTAAAGGAGCTTGATTTTGGTTCCACCTCTAACAGTGTTGAGCATTTAGGCAAAGCCCACTGAAAGTGGAGCCAAGTGTGTTGAGCATTTTGCATGTAACAATTCTGTCTCCTTGAGGTGGGTAAGCCAACCTCGATGTGCTGAGCAAGCCTGTGGGAGTCTTTTGGAAACTGGACAGAGTTAAGAGGATAAAGCAAAAGAGTACTTGGCTATGCACTGTAGAATGGGATCACTTTCTCCACAGCTACTTTGACACTTGTCAAGCATGTCAAACAGTTGTGGGTTTAAAAATATCCTGGCCTTGAATAGTCAAGAATCGGGAGTGCAGCAGAATTGTAGCGACTGTATCTTCTTGCATCTCCTCGTATCTCCTGTGTGTGGCCTTTTCTGGGATAGAGAAGGAAGACTGTCCCTAGGGTATGGCCACCACAGGACCATCTGAAGCCAGATCTTTCAAACCTATTGGAGCTGGCCCCAAAGAACGCAGGCAGCTGATTGCCTGTCACCTTGTTTATCTCATTATAATTCATCCTTGCTCTGATGCCACACAGGCTACAGGTATGTTCAAAATAGGGACTGTCAGCCTGGCACATATAGTCTGTTTGGTTTCCTGTGCTGTCTGTTCATCTGCTGTCATTCTGTTGCTTCTTAATATATAAGCTGCGAGTTTCTTGAGGTCAGATCTGTCTTTAGGTTCTGGCATTGTTCTGTGTAGTCTTACTATGCGACAAGGCTTTTTTGGCACTTAGTTCTCTAACAATGAAGAATAATGTCTCAAAGACCAGTGACCTCTGACTTGATAATTAAAATAACTGGTCTGTGTCTCCTTGATGTATACACAAGAAAAATCTTCATTTACAATAAATGAAAGTATAAAGTAAGGTCAAGTCCATTTATCTTAGTATCTTTAACAAGTGCTGAATATTCTGAAGCAGCTGTAACACTGCCTGGTGGCTCCTAAAGCTGGTTGTTGGTATAATGACACAAAGGCACCATTCCCATTTCTACTGTGGAAACGGTTATCGTGCTGATGCTACAGATAATAAGGAAGTGAGTGGTTATTGGGAGGCATTTCCTCAACGGTAGTGTTCCTAGAGCACTGCCAGTCTTCCCATCAGCACAATTCAGTCATGTTACCCAGTGCCCTAATGGAAATGATTCCCAAAGCACAGCTACCTGCTTTGCTAAGCTTTTCTCAGTGAATCAAAGCATTAGCAAGCAAGGTTAAATTTATGCGAGCCAAGCTTAGTTAAACAAGCAAGGTTGTCCATTCGTATGATAATTATTCTGCATTCATCCCCTTCCTGTAACCTGCTTTTTCATGCACAGATGCTTTTCTTCCCAGCAGAGCCCAAATTTTTTGTTGTTGTTGTTTTGAATCCCTGGATCACTGTAACTTTCAGCAATTCTCATGTGCTGTGATAAGTCCTTACCAAGACTATTTTGTGCTCCCAGCAGCCCAGGCTACTTGCCCTGGGCCTTCTGGTCCATGGACTTTGAATATAAACTGCTTGTCTAATGATGTGTAGCATTGGTATGGTGATGGTTGCTTTAGAAATGACTGTTATCTTAGGGCAGAATTCAACAGACACATTTGCCTGAGTGTGATTTGTGTGTCTAGCCACGTGGATGTGCTAGTAGGAATGTTTGCCTTGTTTTCCTTAAGAACATTTACCTTCTTAGCCCTTCTTTCTCTTTTTATTATTGAGGTTCTCCTGTGAGAGACACATTATTTACATGTCTCTTGTGCGACCAGTAACTTGATGGTTTACAACACACAGGGATAATGCAATTTTGAGAACAGTTTTCTGTTGTTTTTTCTTGATTCAGGCATGGTATCAGAGCTCCTAGAGATGATACAATAACCTTCTTCTGCATTCCAAGGTTATGGAACTGGGCAAAAACCAAGTACAACCAAAGGAAGCATGTAGGTACCTTATCATTCAAAATCTCCTGGCTCCCCTAGCACAATTTATTGTGCAGTGTTGCTGTGTCATGTTGTCCAGTTGTTTCATTCACTCAATTTGTTGAGATTTGCCAGTGTTCTTGGTGCTAGGTAAAAACACAAATCAGCACCTGACCCAAGAAATTTATCATCTTAAGTGTGCAGAGAGATGGATTATATTACATTCCAGTCAGTTTCTTTTTGCAAAAATTTACCTTGAGGCCTAAAGGAGCTGTGGTGTGAAAACACAGCTGAAAGGCTAGAATGGAAAGAAGTGGGGTTTATAAATGGCATTTCAAAAGTAGTAGAATCTCCCCCTTCCTATGAAACATAAAAGTTGCCTCACTCGCTGTGTATGAATTGGCTCCTCCAGGAGAGGGATCCAAGAGGGAAATGTGTCAAGCAATCATAATTGTAACAAAGTCCTTATGAAGGGTCTGGTTAAAGAGTAATGTTTATTTCAAGTTTCTTTCTGCATCTAGCTCTTGTCTTGGTCTTTCAAGCAGCTTTTGTGACAAGTGAGTGTTCTGTGAGAAGGCTTGGCAGTTGGGGTTTTTGGTACTCATGTGCTTGTTCAGAGCAGAAGTAGAAAGGTCTGAGTTAGGCTGGTGTAAATGGGGACTGGGGGGCCTGGCCCGGTTAAGAGGTCTGAGTGAAGTGTGATAAAGCTGGAGTCAGGACTTCAAGGGTTTGGGTTCAGCTTGTGCTTGGAGGGTGGGAGGGGTCATCTTGCACCAATTGTTGTGCCTGGCAGATCAGATGCAGTTTGCTGTGTGAGCTTATTCATAGAATCACAGAATACCAGGTTGGAAGGGACCTCAAGGACCATCTGGTCCAACTTTCTTGGGAAAAGCACTGTCTAGACAAGATGGGCCAGCACCCTGTCCAGCCGAATCTTATCCAATGTTGGGGAATCCACCACTTCCCTGGGGAGATTATTCCAATGGCTGATTGTTCTCATTGTGAAAAATTTTCCTCTTGTGTTCAGTCAGTATCTCCCCAGGAGCAGCTTGTACCCATTACCCGTCATCTTTTCCATGTGACTCGTTGTAAAAAGGGAGTCTCCATCTTCTTTGTAGCCACCTTTAAATACTGGAGCATGCTGATAAGGTCTCCCCTAAGCCTTCTTTTCTCAAGGCTGAACAAACCCAGTTCTCTCAGCCTTTCCTCATCAGCAAACTTCATCAGGGTATACTTTAACCCATCATCCATATCACTTATGAAGATATTAAACAGTGTTGGACCCAATATTGATCCCTGGGAGACCTCACTTGTGACAGGTTGCCCGTTTGAAAGGGAGCTATTTACCACCACCCTCCGGGTACAGCCTGTCAGCCAGTTCCCCACCCACCGCACAGACCACTTGTCTAGACCGTAACGCATCAGTTTCTCTAGGAGGAGGCTGTGGGAAACCATACCGAAAGCCTTGGAGGAATCCAGGTAGACAATGTCCACCACTCGCCCCACATTGACTGAGCAGGTTACTTTGTCGTAGAAGGCAATCAGGTTTGTCAAGCATGATTTGCCCTTGGTGAATCTGTGCTGGCTTTTCCCAATCACGTGCTTCATTTGACTTGTGATAGCCTCCAGGAGGATTTGTTCCATAACTTTCCCAGAGACTAAAGTAAGACTGATGTGTCTATAATTTGCTGGATTCTCCTTTAAGCCCTTCTTGTAGATGGGGGTGACATTAGCCTTCTTCCAGTCTTCTGGGATGTCCCCCGATCTCCATGACTTCTCAAAGATTATGGAAAGCAGCCTCACAATGACGTCAGACAGTTCTCTTGACACCCTTGGGTGGACACTGTCAGGGCCCATCGATTTGTAGGGGTCAAGCTTCTGTAATAGTTCACATATCAACTCTTCCTTCACTGACAGTGGGTCTGTGTTTGCATCAACCTGGACTTATTGTTCCCAAGGCCTGTGGCCCACCAGTGCTGGTAAAGACAGAGGAATTAAATTTTAGCTAATCTTTTAAATTCAGAAGTCCTTTCAGCCTCTATGGCTATAAGGGGAAAGGAGAGAAAAAGTAAATACACTGAAACCTTTTCAGCACTCATATACAGTATGCTGAATATAAACTGTAGTGTTTGGGTTCTGCCAGGAAAAGGAGAAAGTTATTTCCAATTTTTTTTTTATTTATTTATTTCCCAGGATTAGAAACTTGTTTTGTTCATGGTATAATTAAGGAAAGCACTGTCTATCTACTGCAAATGTGATTTTGGTGGGTGTTTATCTATTTCACCAGGATAGGAGGTCTCAAAAGTAATAAAAGATAGAGGAAACACAATAATTTTTCCTCCTACCCTTTCCTTCACCATCTTCTGTGTAAATAATTGGTGTGCATATTAAGAGGAACTCTTCTACTGGCATATTTTTCAGTCTGAGTTTAATGACGAGGTTTTGCCAAACATGTGCAGGTACCATCAGATTCCACTTTACAGCTTAATGTTGCAAAGAAACTTTATGTTCACAAAAACACATAAAGAGGCTCAAGTATAAGAATACACAATTTTTTTAGTCAACAAGCTGGAAGGGCTTAGTCAAGCAACTGTTTAGGTCAATTCTATCAGTAATAGGCCTATTTCACCTGACATCTCTGAATTAAACTCTACAGAAAGCAATACAGCTTCTTTAGCATTTATATTCTGGAGTCTGACTCAATGCTATCATTAATCCTGATAGGATTGTTGGGGGATATGAAATTCAGAAGTTAAAAATAAAGTTAATTGTAAAAAAAAAAAGTATTTTTTAAAAGTTAAGCCACAGAATGAAGAGTCAGTGCTTTAGTGCATGATTTGGAGAAGTGGGTTTGCTTTTTCCTCTTTATTTAAATGATTACAGTAGGAGTTTTGATCTAGAATCTTGCCCAGCTTCAATTCAGTTTTCATGCCCTTTAGCACTGCCCTTGGGAGGCAACTAGTGATCTAACACTTACAGAGGGGATTTCCTGTGGGAGGTAAAACTGACAAGTTGAATTCCCTACTCCTCAGGTCCACAGAAAGAGCATTCAAAAGCTATCTCCATACCTGCCAGGTGCTAGCTCAGGCTTCAGGCCTCCCAGAACTTTTGCTAGGTGAGAAGCTGAGATGTGCCTGCATGTTTTTTATCTGTAGAGTAAGCATGAGTTTGCAAAACTGGGAATCAAGCAAGTACAAATACTTCTGCACTTTATCATGTCATGTCCATATCCATTTTCATTCCTATACTGTATCTCTGCATTCTGCATGGGGCTTCTGGTAGGATTTGAGTAGACCTGCGTCAGATTCCAACTTAGAACGAGTCGTATAGCCATGCTGTACTTTGGTTTTCCTTTTGTAAAACAGCAATGCCAGAATTTGTTTTGTTGATTAGCACCCTGAGGTTTTCTTATGGAAAGCCCTGCGGGAGCTCTATTTTGCTATGTTTCAATTTACAACATATTTTACTTCAACATTAAGTAATTAGTCCTGTTTAAGAAGACACCATTGGAGCTAATTGTTAGTATATGCATTTTACGCATGTCAAGTGACTATTTCAAGGCTGCGATCAGTGTCATTGTCACAGGTGTGAGGGACCAATATAGTAGAGTCTCTTCAAGTCAACCAGATTCAAAGGCGCATCTTCGCAATCATAAGCTCTTAATCAGAAAGGTCCTGTGCTGCTTCAGAAAGCAAACAATACCTTCTTTTGGTAGTATCAGGCCTTTCTCAATGGTTACGGCTCGCTGCAGTGTGACAGCATGTCTCTTGGGGATGTCTTGACGAGCAGTCATTGGATGCTTTCCTGGTTCTTGCAAAGCTAGTTCCAGGTGGTCATGCCAGTGACATTTCCAGTAGAATAGAAAGAATAGAACTTATAGAAATGAAAACATGAAATCTGGGGAGTCTTCACATTCTGTGAAGAAAATTTGCAGTATCTTCTGAATTTGCAGCCATTCCAGATAATGCAGTTTTGTGGGTCATCTTCTTCCATAGGTATTGTCTTGGGAGAAAGGTGCTTAGTAGGACCCATATAACAGTAAAAATGAGTCCAAACCAAATCAATTCATATCCAAAGTAGCATAAAGCGGAGCTGAAGACATAGAGCTGTAACTTGGATTTTAGAATCACTAACAGTACTTAAGCCTATTTTGTTGCGTTGTTAAACTTTGAGAAGAGAAAGAATTTTACTACATACTTTCTCTGTTATCTTTCTGGCTCCTTTTCTAGGAGCCTGAAGGCTCTTGGAAAAGATTTGGGGAAACTAAATTATTTATGTGCACAAGAGCCCCTCCTCATATGCACGTTGCAGGGCCCAGAGAAGGTTGATTTGTCTTCATAAACATCTTGGGTACTGTTATGTCTCCTCAAGTGCCATTGTTGATTTAAATATTCTTTGAACACAGCTGCTGGCTTAGCAGTGATGGTGAAGGACTGGCTCCAGAGGCTTTTGGAATTCTTCCAGTCCCAGGCCCCTTCCCATCACCCCATTTGCTAATACAGGGAACAGAGGCAGCATGTGTTCTCAAGGTCAACTCCTATCTCCCACTCACTTTCACTGACGGGAGGCACCTACATCCTTTTTGAGGACAGGACTCAGGATTCCTTATAAATGAGAAACAAGGTAGGTTTCATCATGTGAGCCTGGGGTCTGTGCTCATGTTACAGTCACTGGAGGTCTAGTCACATCAGTGAAGTAACAGAAAATTAATACAACTACAATTAAGGCTCTATAATAAGAACTTGAAGATTGAGAAATCATGCAGTTGATTCAGATGACACAGAATTGAATGATTTTTTTTTTCTTAATTCTACTTTTTATATATGTTTTTATATGTTTATAATCTACCTTTATTCTTGGTGGGCTTGGGTGTTTGGTGGGTTTTTTTAGTATTTGCTGTTACATATGATTTGCCATTATATCTTAGATGTGTTGGAGCCTGTTTCAGCACTCTTAGCTAGCTAGCTTCCTGACACTAGCAAGCCAAAAATTCCCCTTCCATGATTCTGACACTCAAAGAGTGTGAAGGGTCACCAGGAACAGGGAGCAAGAAGCTGCCATTGTTGGTGTTCTTGTCTTAGTAGTATTGCTGTCTTTCTGCCTGGGCGAGGGAAAATCATCTCCCTGCCTTTTACTTGTTCTTTTTTATGTGTGTCTTAGGCTACTTGAACTCTCTTTTATGATGTGCTTCGATGCTGCTCAACACTTTCGAGTCACAGTCTCTTAATAACTAGTGATTAATATGATAAAGCAGTGTAAAGAACAATGCTGTGCTGCTCTGAATGTCGTCTTCCTTGTATAAATTGTATTCCGTAGTCTACACCTAATGAAATTCACTTCTGTAGATGTGGCAAACACTGAAGTAAACTGCCTTCTTTTCCTCAGTGCCCACCTACAAAATGAGTTCCTATTAGTTGTGAAGACCCATTCTGCCTGCTATCTTACCTCTTTTTTGTTTTTAATTACCTGATTCTGAACACACCATCAAGAGAAGAATGAACAAACTTTCTAATCCCAACTTCAATTTTGCTCCTATATTTTCTGTATACATAAAAGACAAACTGACTTTTAGGCTTGATGAAAGGCTAAAAGAATCGACGAAAATATTTTCTCCTAAATCCAGTGGGCCTGCATCAGGCTTTTTTGGTCTAGAATGCTTAGGTTACAGCAGGGAGAACAGATCAAAATGGAAAATTGCATGAAAGACACCAGGAGAGAGTTTTCTTAGGCTCCTTAGAGTTGAAATCCATTTGCTGCCCTGTCCTTTCCTGGCATTGGCCTCTATAGAGCATTTGGAAAAATGTTTGTAAATGGAAAATACAGTTCAGATTATTTTTTCAGTTTCCAAGTAATAAAATGCATCTGTTTTTCACTTGTTGCATGTGGTTTTTTTCCCCCAGATGCCTGCTGTCCCTTTTCACTTGGAAACTATAGCTATGGTAAATTAAAGTTCTTGTTTAATTTTTATTTGAAAGAACCAGAAAATACTGATGGTTTAATGATTGTAAAGGATTCACTATTTAGATATTATATTGTCTTGGGAGTAGTTAGAATCTTTTGGACCACAGAAGAGATTGTGGGCAAAAAGTAGTTGTGCTACAGACCAGTGCGTGAAATACAGTGCATGTAGGTCAGAACTGGAGATGCATTAGGGGTATATAGCTCGAAGTCATTGCACGAAATCTTTGCTAACTCACGCAGCTAGGAGAAATGAGCCTTTTACTTTGAATATATTCAGTGTTAATTGGAATAGTAAGCTGAGTGCAGGTAGTAAGTTAGAGTGAACAGGCTGGCTCTGTTAAAAGTTGAAGAGAAACCTGCAGATCACAGATACAGTGTTTATTTTGGCACATTAAACCTAAACCTGCTTCTTGACACCCCCTGGGTTTTCTATGATGATTATTAAACAAGAGGCAAACAGTTCACAAAAGCAAACAGTTCATAGTATTTATGTTTCTAGTGGAGGAAAAGAAGCACTATAGACAGAAGCGTTACTTCCCCCTGCTGTTTTTTTGTGCAAGAGCAAGATTTGCCCTGGAAAAAATGAAAATCGCATGCTGCAATTTGGTAGCTAGCACTGACATGGTACAGTGCGGACATCTTACTCGTGCATAAGCTGCGTGTGGTTTCTCTTCAGTGATTCCTTAGGACTGTGTGAAGGGGAGCAGCGTAAGTGTGCAATGACTGGTGATAACTGGGAAATGGCAAGCGTGTTTGCAAGAACGTTTGTGAAGAAATAAATGTGTTGGGTTTGTTTTTGTTTTTTTTTTTTTTAAAAATGCAAGGGCAAAAGGAAATACCTCTTAATTCTCCTTGAAACTTCAGCATTACGCATAGGAAGATGGGATGCAGGAGCTTATGTCCTTTAAAACAAAATGCACATTTAAAGCTGAGGAAGTAGAAAATTTTATAACAAAACTAAAAAAATATGAAGTGGAGTTAAACCTTTGATGTTATTTCCAGTGACTGCAGAAACTGGGTTAGGTGGAAAGAGGCTGGGCAACAGTTATTGTGTCTCTGATCAGTACAGGCAGCAAAAAAGTCCCTTGGACTTTGAAGCTGGAAATGACTGTGCAGTTTTGCTTCTGAATTCAGTACTATTTGATGGATCTCAAGTCTCTTGTAGGAAGATAGGTATACTGAAGATGAACTGCTCCATAATCAACTACAGGTTAGACTGTGCACTGAAATGAAATCATTCAAGCAGTATGTTTTGGTTAAAGAATCTAATGACTGTGGCTCTTTCAGAAAAATGTGAAGGAATGTCGAGTTGTGTGCAGGGAGATTGAAAATGAGGCAGCTGAGTGCATTGCGTGAGCCAGACATCTTACACTAATATCCCATGGAAAAGGCTGGAAGCCTGACAGCTCCTTTTATTGTGTGTACAGGTCATGGAGAGAAAGACATAGAATATTCTTGTTAAGTTGTTTAAATGCTATCATTTTTATGACATGAAAGCATTCCACTCCTGTTGGGTTCCAGAGCATTAGCAATGCTCCCTCTGGAGACCAATTAATCACCTGACACACCAAGACCTCTTCCAGCAAAGCTGTGTTGAAGGAGATCAGATTTTTAAGTGCTGTTACTGTTGTGATTGAAAGCTATTTTAAATAGGAATTTGATACAGGATTCTGTCTTTCCACAGGAAATTTTCTGACGTAGACTTAGAGTGTAGCAACCAAATGTAAAAAGATTGTGCAGCTTGCAGGTAATTAGAGCAATTGAGCTGCATGAATCAGCTTTCATAAAAAAATCATCTGACAAGTATTTTTCAGTGTAGAGGTGAGCAAATCATCTCCTTGGTTTGTTCAGCAAATTAGGGATTCTTTGAATTGATGATTTGTACCTCATCGGTGATGTGTAAATTTTAAAGTTTTTTTTAGATTAATTATATATATTTGACTGAGATGATTTAATACTGCATTCACAATCTGATGCAGAAGCCTTTTCTCATATTAAGTCTTTCCAGAATGAGATGTACTTGAAGGAAACATAAAGAATCTGTAATCATATAGACCTGCTCAAAGTTGGGTTGCTGTGGTGTTTCACTGGCTACAGAATTCCGGTGGTGTTTTGTTTCTCTTATCCCATTAACAAAGAATTTAAATACAAAATTCTTGTGGCAAAGGACCTGGTCCAGTAGTTAGCCTGTCTAGATTGGTAAACACAGCCTCCTTGCATATCTGTCAGTGCACAGGCCCACACAAAATGTGCAAGTCACATAATTTAATTTCTTCCTGCCTTTCTTTTTTCATTTAATCCCTCTGAGACTGCAGCCTTTGGAAAAAGAAGCTGCATGGCTGGTCCTGGTACTTAAGGGTTCCTTAAATGGCTTTTTATCAGCTTCTGGGCAGGGGGTTGGGAGGTTCTGTCATACAGGTCTGTACTGTATTACTGCCTTATTGACATGCCTTTGTCCTGATGTTCACAAGTGCTGAAGTTCCCCCAACTTCAGCTGGGTTTGTGGATCGGGCCAGCCTTGCCAACCTGTCCCTGGGTTGCTGGCCCCACAGGGTGGCCCCACACAGCCCCACGTTGCTCCAGCAACGCCTTTATGACATCCGGGTTCTCGGCTCCCGGGCACGTAGCAACAGTTCCTTCAGGCAGAGCTAGAAGGTATGCATGGTAGTATGTCTCTCATTAAGTCTTTTCTCTAAATTTTTTAAAGCATTCCTTGTCTGGGAAGCCTATTTGTGCATCAGAGAATAGGGACTCCAAGGAAATTTTCTGCTTATGTGAAAGTGGGAGGGGGGGAAAGGGCAGGCATTTAAGTCTCCTCTCCCTCCCATCAGTGTAGATTGGCAGGAACCCAGAGGATAGCTGTGCAGCCAGGGCAGCACCTGCAAGTTCAAAGTCCGGTGCTGTGTATTTAGTCATGGACAATCTGGTATGAACCTTCAGGAAAGACCATCCACAGCTGTCCATTACCTTGGCTAGTATTATCACAGAATTAATTGGTGTGGGCAGTATAGCGGGTATGACACCAAAGCATACATCAGCAGTTGCTGCTGCCTGCAGGATAGAAAGCTAGCAGGATGAAGGAACTTGGGTTTCTTTGTTTCCGTTCTTGTAGAGTATACAGAAAAGGAAGAAATTTGATGTCATGAGAAGTGGAAAGGATCAGGTGACTGGGGAATACAAGGGCTTGAAAAGGCTTAATTACCTTCATGTGCCATGTGAAGCATTGTTTTATCGCTACCTCCCCTTAAAAGTCATGCCATCATCCACCTGCCTATCAGAATCATGCAGCTCATTTGAAAATTAAGGCCTCAAAAACAGTCATAAATGTTGGGTTTGGTGTATTTGCCTATTTAAATTTTGGGTTGTGTTTCTTAGAAATATGGTAAAAGTGTGACCTATCCCTAGAACAGTTCAGCATTAACTTCTGGAGGTTTTCAGAAGTTGTAAACATAATATCCACAAGTTCAGCTATATCCATCCTCTTGAATATTCCTTTTACAGGCGGCTTGGGAAATGCTCATAGGCTTAGCTTTGCACTACCGTCCCTTAGTTGTCATTCACAGAAAGCAGACAGTATCTTTGACCTGGATCTCTGTGCATACAATACAGAGGATAAGGGACACTGAACCTGGTGACTCTTTGCTGTTCTTCCAGTAGTCCTGAATTTCTCTTATTTCCTTTTTAGGAGAGAAAATTGCTACTGCAGCTTTAACTCCAGATTCTTACAGCTTTGCTCTGCAAGCTGGATACTGTGAATCGTTTTCTCTGCAAGAGGTCACCTCACCACGCAAACTGTGGGTAAGGCCATTTTTATGGATTTTTAAAAATTGTTATTATTATTACTTAACAGCCTCCAGTGTGTCAAATTAATTTCAAGTGGAAAGGGTAAGGTTCCAGGAGGTCTTGCTGCCGATTCAGCTTTAAATGTAAGTCTTTTTGAGGAATAGGATAGCCATGTAATCCTGCTTGTTTGAGTGCTCTGTAGTGACAGTTTTGTGCTGTAATCCTAGGTCTCTGCCATGTAGTGAGTAGCCAAGTACAAATTCTGTATCATATGCATGATATTTCTCTGTTAGGGGAATGGTAGACAAAAAAGACTTCCAGAGGTGTGACTTTTGGCAGCAAGAACACATCTCCACTGTAAAACTGCCCCTTTGACTTGGGTTGCCAACTTGGAAGTGTCTTTCCCTGCAGAGTTGTCTGGCTGGTGTGAACAAGGTCAGCCAAGTTCAACACCCAGTGGAGCAGAAGTGTATCAAAGCAGAGACCAAGGGCTAGCGTGTGGTTAGGAAGTAGCGCTACTGGGGCAGTTATTGATTTCAAAAATAGCTTTTTGAGGATTTCTTGAAGTTTCCTCTGAATCAGCTGCCCCCAGCAAGCAATTTAAACAAGGTCAGACAGAGGATCGGCATGAGCTGATGCAGCAGTTGCAATGTATCAGGCGCAGCAAACCAGCATGCAGACATTGCACACACCATGTTTTACATAAACAGTTCCTCTTAGAAATAGGAGGCATTTCAAAGTGTTATGATTTGGAGGGCATCTGTCCTTTTCTCCTTCTTACCTCAAGCCTGAGAATTAGGACAATTAAAATGTGTTTCCAAAATTATGCACCTAACAGTCCTGTTAGACAATCTGCTGACACTTCAAATTTGAACTTTCTGGTCTTTGTGCTGCCAAAAGGTGACATTTCTGAAGAAGAGATGGTTGAGAGAAGACAATTAGATCTGTGGAAAGAGAAATTTTTGCACCGTTTTCTGTGGTAAGACTTACAGCAGCTCCTCTGTGCTTTTACTAAGCAATGCCCTTAAGCAGGTACCATCAACTTCAGTGGGTTGGAAGCTGATTAGAAGCCCTGATAAAGTGCTGAGGTTCCTGTGAGTTGGGTGAAACTGGCAGTGCCTGAGAGTTCAGCCTGCAAAGGTGCTCCCTGTGAGGTGGTCACCCATGAAGGTGGCTGCAGAGCTGTTATGTGAGATACCGTGTGGGTTGCATTGCTCTAGGATAGAAAATCAGCCTGCATCCATTTCCCTTCAGAAAATAAACTTTTTGTGTGTGTGTGTGTGTGTCAACCTCAGTGTCAAATTAGAAACATTGATTCACGATCTGAAGAAAAAAGTAAGGTTGTTGGTTCTGGCAGAAGCAGGGTTTCTTACTATTGGGCTGCTGTAATGTTCACTGGAATTGCGCTCTTGTCTTGCCTTTTGCTAGAGCCCCAGGACAATTTGTGAAAGTTGCCTTTTCGAGCCCTGAACAGGTCTAGAAGTTGGGATGTTTATTTCGGCACAGTCGAAATGATCGTCTCTGCTATTCCCCTGGATTTTGTGTCGTTCTTCAAATGCATTCTTCATCCAGATGTCAACAAAACGCAACGCGGGGCGCTGAGGGCGCCCGAAATCGCTCGCTCCGGCCCGGCCGGGACGGACCTGAGCGCGGAGCGCCGCCGCCCCCGGCCTTCGGGTGCTTCCGGAAGCCTTCGGGTGCTTCCGGAACCCCTCGGCGGGGCGGGGCGGCCCGGCGCCGCTCACCTTGCGGCGCTCGCCGCGCTGCGGCGACAGGTGGCGGCCCGGGGCTCCACGCAACAGGCCGGGGAGGCGGAGCGCCGAGCGGGGGCGGCTCCCGCGGGGACGGCTCCGGCGGAGCCCGGCCGGCAGCTGTGCGGCGGAGGGGACGTGAGCTGGACCGAGGGGGCGGGTTCCCTTGCTGGCCCCGGCGCCTGCCGCTACCGGGGACTGTCCGCGGAGAAGGAGGGGCCGGTGCCGGCGGGAGGGAGGCGGCTGGGGCGCCCCGGCAAGCGGCGGCCGGGGACCCCTGCCGCCGTTTTCGGATGGGGCCGTCGCGCAGCTGCTCCGCGGGGCGGGGGTCGGGGCGGTTTCCAACGGCCTAGGCGAGCGCTTGCGGCGCGTGACGAGCGTTGCAATGGTGCAGCACACTGTAGCGCAGTAACGAGCTGCTAAAAGTTGCTGCGTTGTTACGTGGAAAGTGACGTTAGGCATAGAAGTGCTGTATCCGTTCAGGTTAACAAGGCGGTAGCTTGAAACCCGGCTTGTTTGCAGGAAGGTGTTCTATCGGGGTTGTTGTATCCATGTTCCCCGACCGTTCTCCTTGACTGCTGCAGAGTCTTTTCTGTCTGTTCGCCTCCCGCCGTTGTGTAAGTGGGATCTTATTAGCTTGGGATCTGCTTGGGCAAGGAGCTTATCCTGGGTATTTTTACTCAGGTGAGTAATACCACTCTCACTCGGGCATGGGTATTAGTCGGTCTTATAGTCGAGCTGTAGCACTCTGCGGCTCTAGAGGTAGATGGTAAAGCATATGTGGAAAAACCCAAATTGGAGAAGTGAAGTCAAAACTATTGATTTTTTTTTTTTTTTTTTAATTTGTAATAATCCAAAGTCTTCTGTGACTGTACATTGAGATGTCCCTTCAGATAATTTTTATGTATGCAAATACATCAAGTCTTGCCCCTAATAATATCATATCTATATTAGTAATAACAGTGTTGAAGGGAAGGGAAACTCGTGAGATGGGTACATACAGTTAAACTTTCCAAGCAGCTTCCATGTTTCATCAGAACAGCTGATGGAGAAATGCAGAAAGAAGAGGAATACAAATATGTCTAGCTAAGGGATACAGAAATTAGTTTTGCCAAATACAGCGCTATAAGAAACTTGTAGAAATTCACATAAGGGCCACTTGGGTGCCTGCTTTCATCTCCATTGTATGCTGTGGCTGCCTATGACAGTAGCTTTTTTAAAATGAGAAACAGTGATTATGAAGAGTTCAGCTTCTCTATCAACAATTAGCCTTGCATTTCCTTTTGGGATAAATGTGAAGTAGAAATTAATAATTGGTAGCAATAGAAAACTGATGGCTGCAAATAGCCTATCTATGGGGTAAAGCCAGTGAAACAAAGGACTCCTAGTATCCCTCATGACAATACTTTTTGCGGTTCCTGGTATACAGAGTTGGAGCTTTCCAGACTCAGCTCTAACAGTTTTTTCTGTTCATGAATACTAGTTGCAGTGTTCAAATCTATTTTAGATGATAAGGTGCATCTCACCTGGATTTTCATTATTAGTAAATTTTAAGCTATGGTACTCTATGTATGTTTTACTTGCTTCCGGACAGTTTGATGGGAAATACAAAATAACATTAAATTTGGATACATTTTCTGGTAGATTAGTAGAAAATTACTTGTTGGTGGCAAACTTAACCCAATATTCAGCTAAGAAGTCCACCTGCATCCACAAGCTTTGCAATGCATTCGTAAATTTCCCAGCTTGCAGAACTAAGTTGGCTTCCTTTCCTAAAAGTCTGAGCTCCTGCAGAGTCAGTTTATGAGCATTTCTGTCACCTCTCAGTACGTAAAATTACCTTCCACAGCTAAATCCTTGAATCCGTGTCTGTCTTACCTGTTGAAGATGCACAAGGTACACTTGATCTATCTCTCTGTTGGATTGTATCTTTAACTAGGCAGACTTCTCTTTTAAAGGCAATACTGGCATGTTTTTTGTTAAAAAGTTGGGGTTTAATGCTAATGATCTAGCCAGTCACAAAGCAGTCTTATGTCTTGGTTATGATGAGCAATATATAAGCTTCTGAATATCTTATTTTTTCATGACTTCAGGGAGGGTCTTTGGAACAGAAACTGCTTGGTCTTGAGTTTCTGATGGCTGTTTTGCTGAGGTATGCAGCTCAGGTGTTGGCATTTGAGTAATTAGACCCCAGCTGCTCTCAGCCCCACGGATTAGGAGGCATTGTTGGCTCACCTGGGGTTGGGGGCAGATGTGGACAGTTTCTTCCCCTGGCAGCTCTCCACTTCCTCAGCTTTAGCTAATCTCTTGATTAATTGTACCCAAATGTGTAAAACACAGCTTGGCTCACTAGGGTACGGTGCAGGTGGATTATGAGCTGCACCTCATGGTCGGGAGGTGGTGCACTGTCTCCTCATGCAGTGTGGCCTTAGAGACAGGGTGATTTTGTTTCATCCTCCAGGTACCATCAGGGGTTTATTTATAGTATTTTTGCATATGCTGTGATGTGTAGTGCTAATCTTTCCCCTTTCTCATTTAAGAGTTATGTTGTATTCTCAGTAGTGTTAGAATTGCTATTTCTAAGACTTCAGTAAAGCAAATAGTAAAAATGTGACCTTTTCCCATTCCACAAACTCAGTCTGTCTCTTTTTGCATTGCCTTATTTTTGCATGACTGTTAGTGGCAACATTTTTGGAGGACAAGTTAGCAGCTTTTATAAATGCACACAGGTATTAATTTCTATTTTCAATCTGAAATTCTTGAAGAATGAAACAAACAAAAAACCCTAAAGAAACAAGCTTTACAAAAATGGTTAGCATTTTTCATATCTAAAAAGCGATTTCTACCAGTCTTCTGCAAGGGTGCTTCCTGACTGACTCAGAAGGAAAACCTTGGTATCCTAGAGTTCCTGAAATGTCAGGGAGGTGTGTGGGGGGCTGCAGGGCAAGAAGCAATACACATCACTGAAAATGAGTGAAGGAAGAAACTATTTTAAGCTTTTTGAGCAAAAAGCACTGTTAATAACAGAGCAGTTGCTTTTAGAACAAGAAGAGGCATCCTAACTAAATTAGCCAGCTAGGGTAATTGACATCAGAGAGGAAAGCTTGTGTTTATAAACATAGCTTGGCTGCAGAAAATAAAAGCAAAAGCATTTGTAGCTTGTTGAAATATGACAGATTAATAATCCCCATGCAACCTCAAATCCATGCTGCATAAGTATCGTTGAAAACCTGGCCCTGTCAAAGGCATTTGCAAAACTTGTAGATTGTTTAGTGAAAATCTAGATTTTACTTCTGGATGCTGACGTGCTTTATAGCCATGTTAAGGATAAGTTGGCAACAGAGCAGGCTTCCCCACCACCCTGTTTAGTCAAATGTGTGCATGCATCTCTGTCTGCCTATGTTGTTACACTGTGAGGTCCATGCATTGGCTGAAGAAACTGCTCTGAACATTTGAAGACCAGGAATGTAGAATTAAGTAAACAAAAGTTGAAAGTTGTAATGACTTGTTCCAGTATGTGCTTCCTACTTCTCCCACCTTCGTTTATTTTTAAATTCAAGTGGGCACCTTGTTCTTTCAAGGCTGTTTATTTACCAGCAAAGGTTATGGTTTTCATGATTCTTGGGAGGGAGCAAATATTAAGGGTTGGTTTGCTTTCAGATCTGTACTCTAAACTTAGTATGGGTATCTATTACTTGGTCTTCCTAGCTGCAGGTTGAGGTGGGTGTCTAACAGGATTCCCATTTTTAGTGGCCTGTGTCTTTCTGTGGCCTGCAGAATCATTATCTGATGATATCTTACCTGGGGTTAAAACCGTGACCTACAGGTCAGCTGCTTCATCTAATCATCAAAGCATCTGTGCTCCTGCTTAATATCAGTTGCTCTAAGAGGCTTCACAAGGCTTCATATAATGCTACTGTAGCCTGCCCCCCCAGCCATAAATCATTTTGCTCCCTCAGGGTTGTGAGATGCTGCAAATGAATGTCACAAATCGAAATGTAAACATTTTCAGTTGTATTTCTTCCTGTTGGAGATATTTTGCTGCTTCTGAGATGATCTTGCACTTTAATTCATCTGGGCTTGCTTACTGTATCTTTGTGTTTTCAGGCATGTTTCTTTTTTCACAAGTCCTTGTAGACAACGTCTTAGATGCACAGGGCATCCATGTGGCAGGCATCATGAAAACTATTTTGATGCCATCAGTTCTGCACAGGCTTTGCTTTGTCTGCATTACTGTGAACTAAAGATGAGTTTGGGGCAGACAGGGGATGGTGAGAAATAGCTGTTGGACACAGAGTGAGTGAAGAGCTGTGTGTGAGAGTATGTTCTGAGTTCATCTCTTTTGTGTGGATGTCAGCAAAGGGAAATTTTTTTTTTTTTTCCCCTGTGATCAGCCAAAATGGGGCTAGTTATGTAGTGGCTGAAACTTAGCTGTCTCTCAGGGCCCTGCTAGGTGGAACTGCCGTTACAGTGACATGAGGGGCTCTCTCTCTTGCAGTAATTGCTGCAGCATCCTTCCCCTTCTCTTTCCTCCTTGCTTCCTGAATGCTGCTGCTTTGAATTTGTATCCAGTGTTACCTTTTAATCTATAGCTGTATTTTTAATGCTTGTTTTTTCTCTTCTCTCCTTCCCCTTTCCACAAATGTTTCTATTCATCAGAGGGCTATTTGGTTGTCTGAAGGGAGTGCCTTAATGGCGCATTTATTCTTAGAATTGAACTGAATATTCTGGAGCCTATAGCAATAGCCTGGTTTGTCATGCTCTTGGCCAAGCCTATAGTTCTTTTTAAGAGCCAACCTGAAATGCAGTGTCACTGCTGGGGGAAGGGGAAAATGGATATCTTGGTTCTCCCATTCTTAGCTACATATGATCCACATGTTTGGATTGTATATGTTTAGGTGCACTGCAATGACTGCCAGTCGGACATCCCAGCCTCTGTGCATCGCATGTCCCTAGAGATCTTGACCCAGTCTCCCTGCTTTAGGCAGGTACTCATCCAGCTGCAGTTCAGCTCCCTGTTTTGAACGCTGAAGAGCTCAGCAGAGATTGGCACAGATGCTGTCTTAGGTAGCTGCTAATCCTTTGAAGAACCTGCTGTGAGAGCCGGTGTCACATGGTGGCTCCTGCTGCCTTCCTGTTCCAGACAGATGATTACTAAATGTATTTTGTTGTTCTTAGACAGTTAAGGCCAATTTCTGCAAACACTTATTACAATATAGTAATGAGTGTTTGTGGCTCTAACAAGTCTCTCTGAAACCAACAGAAGTGTTTACGGGAGCATTTCCAGCATTTACAAGCTTTTCCAGAACTCAGTTTCTTGAACTGTAAGTATGTTTGATGCAAAGATTGTGCCTCAGCCTATTAGTATTGAGGATTGTGGAGAAAGCTGTCAACCCAGTGAACAGCAAAAATTCAAATGATTTGCTGCCTTGGGTATGCCATCTAATCATTAGGTTACATCTAACCTTCCTGTTGTGTAGTATTTCACACCATCATCCTGAATGTAATTGAAAGATGATTTAGACTGCTAGGGAGAATTGAGGGATTCACACAACTCTGAACATATCTGTGGGAGAGTGTTGGGGGTGAGTATTGTGTATCTTATCATTTTGCAGTGCAAAATGATTTTGGAGAGAATTTAAAATGGAGATTTCAGATGTAACAGACATACAAACCTAAATGCAGTGTGCCTGCACAGACACAGGTAGACAAAGGAAATAAACATTTAGATTTCATTTTTTGATGGCTATAACAAACATTCCAGACAGCACTATACTGTAATGACTTGCTACTTTGGAAGCTGAAGATTTTTCACCTTTGCTTATTTGACTCTCCCTTTTTTTCCTCTGCTGACTCTGAGGAAGAATGTTCCTAGGTTGGTGTTTGTGACTGTTGAAGCAAAGCTTGGGTGGCATCTACGGAGTACAATGCACTGTTCTTTTGTAAAAGAGATGTTGATTACCTGTTTTTCTCTTCCAGATGAGCTGACTCAAATGGAAACATCATAATGGAACCTACAGACAACCAGAGCAGCAGCACTGGGTAGGAATTAATTTTATGTAATCCTGGCTTCCCAGGTGCCATGAAAAATTTTGAGATGGTTTAAAAAACAAAAAATCCCCCTCTCAATGCAAGAATCGTAATGACTGAGTGGGAGAGGAAGAATTTCAAATCTAACATGCTGTCTTTTACCAAAGAATTGATGCCTTTTTGTAACCGGTCTGTTGTGAAATGAAGAGTGACACTGAGTGTCAATGGGACCCTCATGCAGATGTACGCTTAGAGACATGGTTTAGTTGTGGACTTGGCAGTGTTAGGTTAATGGTTGGATTTGATGATCTTAAGGGTCTTTTCCAAACTAAATGATTCTATGGTTCTCACTGGTAAGTGTGGCCCCTTGTACTGTGGAAACTCTACTCTTCACATGGAGTTGAGGTGTTTGCTTACAGCACATCATGCCATGATCTCTAGTGCACCAGCCCTGTTGCTTCACATCCTCTCCTGTTCACGGCCTCAGTGTAGCAGGGGCCACATTGCCATCCTAGTGACTTGTGTGATGCAACCCAGCCCTTAAAATAAGCATTTCTGCACTCTTAACACATTTGAATTGAGAAAGGCAATCCTGACCTGACTCAGGGCTCTGTGTGTTGCAGGTACACATCTTTGGAAGTTTGGGCAATGAGTTAGACACCTAACTTGCAAAATTGATTCCCTCCCCCCTCCAAGGGGTCATTTTTCTGCAGTTCCCATTTCTTTCTCATGTAGCTCTTTACAACTGCCACTATGTTTTATACTCATACAGGTCAGTATTCTTTTCCCCTATTATACATGCCATCCTGAGGCATGAAAGGACAGTGATCGCTGCACAATCACATTAAGGGGGTTGACAGAGATACTGCGAAGACATACAAACCCTCTACTCCACCTCCTCTGCTATCACTCTCCAAAGTATGTCTAACTCCTTTTTTTTTTTTTTTTTTTTNNNTTTTTTTTTTTTTTTTTTGTAATACATGTGCAAGGAATGGACCTTAAAAAAAAAAAATCTGTTTTCTGGATGGCTTCTGGTTGGAATATTGTATATAGCAGCCTGATCAAAAAGCAAATCAAAATCATGGCCATTTACGTGCTCAGTGTCCTCCATACCTCTCTGCCTCATCTAGGGATTGGATATCGCCACAAAATGAATCTGACAGCTGTAGTGAATCTGAAGGGTACATTGTGTTCTGTACATAGATGTTATCTTGGTTCAATTGGAACATAAATCAGGATATTTAACACTCTTCACAGTGGTTTCTGACAGCTCCAGTGCCAAAGCCAACAAGGACTATAAACTTCTTTCTGTTGTTTTTAACTGTTTATTAAAGTTCATACTGGTTATGGAACATTTTAAGGCATTCAGAGTGATAAGTGAGTAATGCCAAGGAAAATGATGGAAATTGCTCCTGATGGCTGCCAAAAGCTAGTAAGTAGGGTGCAGCCTCTAGTGCAGTCTGGTTCCTGGGAGAAGGTGGTTTTATTTTTAAAATCTGTTTCCTTCAATTTAAATATTGAAGGGTGAAGAGTTGTTTTTCTCTCTCTTCTCAGAAACGTTTGATTCCTAACATCTGTAGGGCAATTGCTTTCCTAACAGGCTGCATCCAACTTAGTCTTCTGTTGTTAAAGTTGAAATATCCTTTTGGTTATATTCTTCCCTGCCCTTTTTTCAGTGTTGTACTCGGCCCAGTTTCTTTCCTTTGCTCTGCTGCTCCTCTAGCTTCACTTCAGCTATGCTGTGTGGGTTAGACCTGGTGAAATCTTAAGTGCTTTTCATTATTTGCCCGGCATAGATGTGCTGCTGGCAGTCAGCTTTGGTTCTGGAAAGTGCTATAAAGCAAGCCTATGGAGAAGTGCTTTGCTGAATCAGGGTCAACAGAGTTTTGCTGCCTCAGCCTTCTTCAGACTTGCCATTGCTTATAGTGCACAGCTTCATTTACCTCGTGAAACTGGTTTTTGTGTATGCTTGCATGTATGGGTTTCTGAATTTTGCTTGCTTTCCAGCTGTACTTTGGAGGCAGGAGTCTGGGGATAAGATTAATCTATCTCCTCTCCTCCAAATATGTGGAGCCCTTGAAATTCTATGTTTTATGGCTGTAGCCTGTGCTTTACAGTAGCAACGTATGTATTTGTTGCATGGCTAGTTCCTCGACTACTGATGGAGAAAGACACAAGAGTATCAAGCCCTTGACAGGTTTGTGTAGGGTTTGGGATTACCAGAATGGAAGCAACTCTTTAAGGATTAACCTCTCTGCAGGCATGCTGCTTCTGGTTTTCTGTAGAGGTAGTGAGGAGATGCAGGGTAGAAGGGTGCCGACAGCCGGGGAGGCTTTTGGAGCTGAGACGTTAAGAATTGTCCTGCTGGTCTGAGGCAGCAGAGCCTTTATGGAGTGCTGTCCTTGCCTTCTGAGCTGGTGCAGAAGTCCCCTTTGCAAATGAAAAGGCTACCCGCAGCTGCTTCAGGCTGGGAATCACAATATACATTTGACCCTTTTCACCTCCAAATGCAAAGGACTCATCTGTGGCAATAAATGGCAGTGGTAAGATGGATTTCTTGTCAACAGAGCTGGGAGAACACATTTTAATTAAAGGACAGCAGTGACTCTTGAAGACTGAAAGTAAGGGTGTGTGTCTGTTTAAAAAATCTGATGTGGTACAGTGCAATGAGATGTTTTGAAAAGCTTGGTAAGGGCATGAATTTGACCTATTTCTGGGTATAAACAAGTACATGTTTTACTTTACAGCAAATATATTTCAGGAAAGCTTACTGGCCATGTATTTAATCTAATTATTTTAATATAGCTTGGTATCTATTCCTTCTTCATTGGTACTCTATGCTTGATTAATTATTTCAGAATACTGTAAGCTTCTGGGACTTGTCCCACAAACTTAATGGATTATCATACGCTTATTAGTACAATGTCATACTGCATTTTTTTCCTGAGTTAAGGGATGCTGTATTCCCCTTTGAACAGTCCCTGATTCAGATTTGTTGGAATCTTGCAACACAAGCTACGTACTGATTGCTGTTGTTAACATTGGGGTTTTTTTGTTGTTTATTTTATTTTATTTTATTTTATTTAACACTTCTTGAAAACAAAGATGTGCAAAGATTTCTTTAATAATACCACCCCCATGCATGCCCACTCAACTGCCAAAATAGCATTATAACAGAAAAGGCCCAGGAGCAACTAAATTTCATAGCAGGTAAAAAATTACTAACTTAAAGAATGGCTTCCTCAAGCTCTGTAGAGATGTGGAAAACTTTCAGATGCTTCAGAAGGAATAAGTTGAATAGATGAACAAGGCTTGAGATAAAATACCATGCAATTACTTTGAAAATCCATGGGGGTGTGAACTGCGTAGTGCTGAACCAACACTCAGGTATGGCAGGCATTGTTAGTGATGAGCAAAGAGATACCGATCTTCCTTCTGTAGGAGTGCCAGACCTTGTTGCAGATGCTGTAGGTACTGGTTTTGGCAATGTATCAGCATCTGCACCTTATCTAAAAATGTTGTCGCTTTATGCTTGAAACTTTGGAGTCTTTTTTAAATTGTAAATCTCAGCTTCCTTTTGGTCAACATGTCCGGATATGGGTAGGTATACAACCAGGCAAGATGGTGCTGTGTACATAGAATGTGCATAATGTACCCACATCCTGTGTTTTACCACTGGTGCCTGAGGTCAGTAGTCTGGCATTTTCAGGAATTCAAAATTAAGAAACAATTGCATCCAGGTTACCTGCACACCTTCATTTGTTTTTGGGTTGGATTTGTATTTCTATGCAGTGTTTAAATCAGAAGCTTCATCTGTGGAGAACTCAGTTCTCATTAAATGCATAGGTAGATAAGAATGGAACTTCTAAAATTAAAATGCTCATAAATAGCTTAAATATATTTGGAATTATGATCACCTGTAGAAAGCTTTTGCTGTTAGGTTTTTAAGAAGTATTACTTTGGTAATCCTCTTCACCTCAGGAGTGCATTTCTGAGCTTATGATGAGCTGAAGATTACAAAAAGCTTATTTTATTGATTCGTTTTGTTAGCATCTTACTTAATGGAGACAATTTCCTTCATTTGCAATACATCTTTCAGAGACAAGGACCTGAAAAAGGGGAAACTTGTATCTCTGGTGAATAAAAAACAGCTGCAGTCTGATAATCTTAAAAACAGATGTAAGGAAGGAGTCTGCAGCTGACAAGATGTATTCTGACAGAAAGCTTTCTTCGGGGAAACACTGATTTGTTGGACTCAATGTTCCACAGGAACTTATCAGTTTTCATCAAATCTTCCAACAAAAATGGCATAATTTTGTTCTTGGGCAGCTGGTAAGCTAGAAACCAGAGGCAGGGAATGCGAGGCCTCTCGGCTGTTCCCTTGGTTGTGTGTCTGAAACTTTATCAGAATGGCATTTGTTTAACGTGAAACATTTTTGGCATAGGATATCTGAGGCTTTATTCTGGGTGGGATGTTCAATGCTCTGCCCCACCTCTTCTTCCTTAAAAATGGAAAGTGGCTGCCAGCACAGCTCAGGAATTATTTCTTATCTCTGTTAGGAGAAAGCATGCACCTGCCTGCCTTGGCTCTTTGGAAAACCCCAGTAAGTAAGTGGGATTGTTGGGATGTTTTAGAAAATCTGAAAGTAATGCAGTGTTGTTGTTTGGTTCATTATCGTCCTTGTTAAAGTTTTGACAGAGAGAATGCTCAGTTTTCTTTTATTTAAAAATTCCTTTTATATGTTTAGCAAACTTGAAATGCTGTTTTCCACACATGATACTGCCAGTGTTCTTTGCCTGTTCTTTCTTGGAAAGGAGAACAAAAAAAGCCCTGCAATTCAGAAGTAGTATGTTGTTATATCACTGTGAGCAGCACTAGGGGAAGTCTAGTGCTGGTGTCCTAGTGTCTCCCAGGCCTTTCCTGCTTCGATTCCTGGTACTGTTTTTCCTTTCTTCCAGTAGTTGGCAGGATCTTGATGTTCCCCACCTGTGCTGTCTGATTTTTTTTTTTTTTGTGCTAAGGTTTCAAGTGATTTGAGTATTGATTTTTACTTACAAGCTCTTTTCAGGGGGTATGGTAGCATGACGTTATGGTGACTGTTCATATTTTTTAACAGTTGATATTAATGCACTTTGTATTTGAATTCACTGTTAAACCAAACTCAGTGTGACACCAACTGGGGAGAGGAGACCATTAGGTAAAGAATACTATATATCAAGATTTAGATGATTTAAATAAGATTCAGGTAACAACTTAGTGACAAAGGCAGGATTTCCCAGGGCGCTTGCCTTTACCCATCCCTTGGTTTCCCTACCAGCTTTGCCGTTAAGTGTTGTTCTGTGAATACAGCCAGGTCCTTGGAAGTCAGGGGTTCACAAGCAAATGAGGCACAGAGATTTGGAGATGAGTAGAAGGTAATGACTTCTGCTGCATTTGTGCTCGGATACTGTCTAATAAAATAGCCTTTCTGCCAGGTATAGGGGCAGATATCAGGGCCTGTAGCACAGTGTCACTGCTGCAGGGGCTGCTCGGATCAGCACTGTGCTTTTCATGGCACTGACGCTCTGGGAAGACTGGTCTGGGACCCACTCGGGATAGCAGCGCTACTGCTGCAAGAAGCCTGGCTGAGCTGTGGACTGAGAGGAATGAGGTAGAGGCTTCAGGAACAAGGCCCAAAGAGCTTCTTATGAACATTAAGTCCCTTTCTTCTGTAAGGAGGTGTTTCGCTCCCAGGATAGGTTTGTCCTGAGGACTAACAAGTGCTTTCTAGATGGTTCGTGATCATGTCTTGAAAGACCGAATCATCATTGCTTGGGTGTCGGTGATATTAACATTTCTCAATTTTTGAGTGCTTGCCTTTGCAAAAATAATGGCATCCTTTTCATCACAGTGTATCTGTGTTTAAGGGATATGTAATAAAAAAAAAAAAAGGCCAGCAGCTATTTCTGTGCCACAGTTTTATTTGGTCATCCTTTTGATTTACCTCCAGGTTTGCAATTTCTTCAGAGCCTCAGCAGAGGTCTCTGCTGTGTACTTTGAAGAAATTGATGGTAGGCAGTCCTCACCTGGCAGTGTGAAGTGAGGTTAGATTTTCTTTGGCTGTCTCGGAGGGTTTCACAGGCATTTTTGAGATGAGCGCTGAAATATAGAAATTGAATAATGACGTGGAGGTTTGTCTCCTTCTGCCCCATTTCCTCACAGTCCTTGCTCTCTTGGAAAGCCTCTGTGCTTCCAGTGCAGGTGCCTTACCTTGGCACAGCCTCGTATATCTTGGATCAATACAGAAGACCTTGCCATAAAGCCAATATCCTGTTAAACATCAATCCCTTTTCACGATACCGGAATCAAGAAGCACTTGAACAAGTGCTTTTCAAGGAGGGGGGTGGTGGAAAACTGCTAGAAATGTTTGATGCAAACAAAGCATGTTGTTCTTGACATTTTTTCCTTGAGAAAGCTTAGCTTTGTGGCAAGTCTATGTATGTTTTCCATTATCTATTGTTTTGCCTGAAAGAACTGAGATTAATTTTATTTAATCTTCAGGGAGATAACCTGTATGGAAATCTCCAGTCTGAGCTATCCAGATTAAGAAAACTTATATGATCAACTGGAGAGGTTTTAAAATAGAAAGCAGCTCTGCCTGTTATTTGTTTTTCCTTTTTCCTTGGCCTTTTTTGCCACTGGACAAGGACAATATCCATGTGTTAGATATGTAGGCAAGTGGAGCTGCACTCATCATCTTAGGCACTACTGTACTGTAATAAATAACAGAAATTAAGCTAGTGATAGGTCAGATTAATGCTTTAAGGGAGGGAAAATGCATTTTGTTGCCGAAAGTGACTGACTACTATAGAGTCATGGAAGAGAGGGGAGGACATAAGGAAATGGGCAGTGTTTTCTGATCTTTTCTTACCTTTGTTTCCACCTTACAAAGTCTTTCCAACAGTGAAAGTGCTTATATGAGCTAGAGAACCTCCTCCTCCTGCCCAATTTAAGCATTCCTAAAATAGAATAAAACCTACATATGTTGCATAAGTATATCCATATATGTTAGTTAGGGGTTTCTTGATTGTTTTCACTATGTTCTGCCCTTCTCACATCCCTAGGGAAGATGTAGCAGTGATCTCTTACTGCTTATTGATCCTGAAACTATCAAATAAAAATTTAATTGCATTCAGTATCATATTCAAAATGCTGGCTTCTCCGATGACTACATGATTTTGTATGCAGTGAAATATCTTATTAAAGCTTTGGGTCGTTAAGAGAATGTTGGCTTACTGTGTTTCTCTGCATAAACTTTTAAATGCCATGATATTAGATGGTGTATGTATGTCCACATGTAGCAATGGAACCTGCTACCAGCCAGAAGATGACAAATGACATTCCTTAAAAATTCCTAAGCAGTGTATCTGTGCAGTCTGTACAGACAAAAGCTTTGTTTGGTATTGGAAACAAGGAAAAAGTCTAGAAGTATATAATTTTTAAAATTTTCGTGAAAAGAGAGCGGGTTCCAGCCTGGCTAAGTGCAGGCAAAGGGCTGAAGGTATCCCATACTGCTCTGTTAGTCTCTTCATACCGGACTGAAGCATCCACGTGTGTCTTCAGAAAGTTTGAAACTGATCTCATGGAAAGGAAACTGACCCTTTTATTTAATGATTTTTCCAGATGTTATACATCTGGAAATGTAGTCTGGACTGCGGGCCCTGGTCCAAATTAACTTCTAGTCAAGCAGATGATTTGATGTGAGGTCAAAGTCTTGATATTTACCTAAGTGCTTTGGGAGCCTGGAGTACTTCGCATTCTCTTCACTCAGGTAGGTAGGGTGGAATTAGGTGAAGTGTAGGTCTTGGAAAGAGAAATGCTGAGTATCATTTCTGTCACAGGATTTCTGCAGGGTAGACATGAAGCAATTTGATTGCCTGCTTTGTGCATACACTTACCCATCTATACAATGGGAATATTTCGTAGCAGCTTTGGTTCAAGTGCAAAATCTCCTGTCACATATAGGAAATAGTTACAGCCTGTGTGTTTGAGTAGCCTTGGAAAACACCAGTTAGCAGGTTCTCAGGGAGGTGTGGATTCCACAGGTCTTAGCGAGATGTGAGAACTGTGGGGTAGCCAAAAGTGTCATTCCCCATGTTGGTATTCTGCATTTGCCACACTGGATGTGCACAGTGTTCAACTTAGTATAGCAGTGTATTTTTGTTTCTTTGTTTAAACAGCAGAATGGCATGTTGGAGGAACCTCAGATTTGCTAGCTTGGTAGAGCTTTCTTCATATCAAAAGCTTACAAATCTTTTAAAGCATTGTAATGGTCTAGATAGTTATAGGAAAAAAACAAAACAAAACAAGCTTGATGATGAAACTTTGAGATAGAGGCATAGATTTCAACTCATTTCCTTTCTTTGCACAGTATCCCTTCTTTCAAAAAGGAGAGTTTTGTTATTGCTTGCATGAAAGATATACATGAAGAAGACTAAATTAATTCTTAATTACTTTACGTAAAAATAAGTAGATAGTCTTAAATAATTAAATGCCTCCTTTTCTTTTTCTCGATTTTCTAATCTCTTCAGCTGAAATTGCAGAAAATAATTCCATATATAACTCTCCAGGGCAAATAGGATCTTTGCTTTTTTTTTTTTTTGAAAACCCCTCCGAAATGTTGGCTGGATATGCAGTTTCGGTGCTGGTATTAGTATGTGTAATTATCAGTGCTTTTGGCTATACTTAGTAGGAACTTTCTAGCAGCAGTTAAATATATTCTCTTCTCTGAAGCTGTCAGACTCAGCATTATTATTTTCCACAGCTTTTTGTAGGGAGAAGAATCAACTTCCTTGGAGTGACGTGTGAGCTTGAGAGAGGATGTGGGATTTTTTTTTTTAAATCATGATTTAAAATGCTATTATAAAGCCCTAAGAAGAAGAAAAGCACATGTTTTGAAAGCTGCAGTTACTCTTATTTTCTTTTTGGTAACATCCATTGCACTGAATCCCAGACTTTGCTATGTAAGGCAGGCTGAATGTCCTGATGAACAGGAGTCATCACTATGCCCTTGTAGCAAACCACTGCCTGGGCTGCGTTAGCAGGAGGGTGGCTGGCAGGACAAGGGAAGGGATTCCTCCCCAGTCTCTGATGCTGGGGAGACCATGCTCCCTAGTAAAGACACTGAGATGCTACAGGACATGCAAGTGCAGAGCTACCAGGACAACTGGGCTGGAGTGCACAAAGTGCAGGAGAGGCCAAGAGAGCTGGGTTTGTTTTCCTGGGCAAGAGAAGGTCAAGGGGGGTTTTATTCCTGGCTGTTGCTACCTGGTGGGGATAGAGAGCAGGCAGGAGCAGACTTCTCTCAGACATGAACAGTGAAAGGATGGGAGGCAACAGATGCATTTTGCAACACAGGAAATTGCAATTATATAGTAAGAGCAGGGGCCCAGAGAGGTTGTAGGATCTCCAGCCTCAGTACAACTTGATCTAAGTTGTTGTGCTTTGAGGGCAGAAGTTAGATTAACTGATGGCTGGATATCCCAGGCACCTAAATTATTCTGTCTTGCAAAATGAAAAAAATGGAAAAAAAAAAAAAACCCAAACCTTTTAAGACCTGTTGTCAATTTATATTTTGTTTAAATTAAACCTTTTGAATATTTATTTAAGAAGCTTCAGTTTCTTGTGCCCCCAAGTGACAGCCTGGCTATTCTCAGTCTCTCTTCCTTTCCTCATTGCTATCTAATAACTTGTCCAAATATGACAGCTGCTTAGGGGAGACCAGCAGTGGTCCAAGGACTGGGGTACTCATCTAGGATCTTGAAATCTTTTTTTTAAGGTTGGGGAGAGGGGAGATATTTCACCTGAAAAGAGTTAGCCATTTGTGAATCCAGCTCCAGGAGTGGTCATCCCCACAGCAGTGATGTGGTTTTTTCCTGACTGTAAAGTGCTGAAACCCTCCTGCTTAAGCTGCTCTCCCTAGTTCCCCTCAGATTCCTCTGAATATGAGGTTAGACCCATCATTAAAGCAGAACACGTTCTGGTTCCAGTTGGCCCTCAATAACAACTCGTGAAATTTCTAATAGATACGGGAGCACAGATTTTGATACCACCACCACAGGATGCTGAGGAGCTGGGTATGCAACCCAGATGGCAGAGAGTTAAAGTCACTGGAGTAAACAGAACAAATGTTATTTGCCAAACTGTGAAAGTTAATTTATGGCTCCCTGGCGAGATGTGCATGTAGTCCACTCACTTTGCAGTTAAAAAGCACAATGAAAATATTTTGGGTTTTGATGTTTTGACCGGACAGAACTGGCGCTTGCCAGACAGCAGCATGTGGTTCTTCAGTACAAGTACTGTCCCCAACCCCGGTAGAAGTTGGGAGGCTACAGTGTGTGTACTCCGTGCAGCCCCTGCACTCCCCAATTCAGAAATTACCAAGGTACTGCAGTATCCAATTTCTGCTGCAGAACAAAATGGAATTTCTGATGTAACAGCAGACTTGGAAAACAGCGCATTATTTCCAGAACCCACTCCCCATATAATTCACCTGTCTGGCCAGTACAAAAGCTGGGTGGGAGATGGTGTCTGACAATTGATTATTAAATTGATTATTAATTTCATTATTGATTTATAATTATAGATTATGAATTATTGGTTTATAATTATATAATTGATTATTAATTTGATTATTGATTATTAAATTTATTATTAAATGCCAACACAGCTCTGCTAACGGCTGCAGTTCCCAATATTGCAACTTCAACAGCCACACTACAAGCGGCCGCACATGCATGGATGGCAGTGCTAGATGTCAGAGATAAGTTCTTTATGGTCCCCTTGCAGGAGGAAGATAAAGAGAAATTTGCTTTTACCTGGAAAATTATACAATACACCTTTAACAGACTCCCACAGGGGTATAAACATTCGCCTACAATTGCTCACACTGCACTTGATGAACTTTTACAGGCAGTCTCACTCCCTCAAGATGTGAAACTATACCAATATATAGATGATATTGTAATCAGAGGGACCTGAAAGAGTCAGGGAAGCAGCAGCAGCAGTGTGGCAAACACTATATAAAGCTATTCAAGTTCCACCTGAAAAATGTCAGGGACCAAGTAGAGAAGTTAAATTTTTAGGTACTTGGTGGATTGCAGGTAGTGCAGCAATTCCGCTGGACACTCTAAGGAAAATAGAACAATTGCAGATGCCCCAATCTAGGAAAAAATTAAAACAGCTTATGGGTACTTTAGGGTACTGGAGGAAACGTATACCTGGATTTTCTATCATTGCTTGCCCACTGTCATTTTTATGAAAGGGAAAACCGTGGAAATGGAACCTAGAACATGAAGAGGCAGTCAAAACTCTAATATAGGAATTAAAGACATATCAGTCATTGGGGCCAGTACACCCCCATGACCCTATTATAGCAGAATGGGGTTTTGCAGAACATGGTACTTATTGCAATTTGTTCCAGACCAGGCCAAGTGGGCCAAAAAGGCCTTTAATGTTTAACTCAACTGCATTTAAAGAGACAGAACAGAGATATTTTGAGTGGGGAAAAGGGACTTTTGTCTTTAGTCCGAGCAGTTAAACAAGTTGAGCCACCCATCTGGAAAAAACCCACAGAGACTTGTATTGTTTTCCTTTCCCAGGAACGATACTGGGAATGATACCAGCACACCTCCCCTGCAGATTGGGTCAACCATCAGAGGATTGCTTATTCTTCTCGCAGGAGCAATCATTGTCAGCATAGACCAAATTTAGCTTATATGCCAACAAGCCTGACACGTGGGGTGGAAACCCTCACTTCCTTTACTCGTGCTAATCAATATGGTAACTAAAGTACATTCTGCACTGTATATGTTTCTCAGTTGTGGGTGCAATCTACTGTAACAGCAATTGTTATGGAAGGCGATGACAGCACCTTCCCACTGAGATTCAAAAGGTAATTTGGGATAATGTGACTCAATTTGAAAAGGATTTCCAACCCTGGTGGTATCTAGTTAACTTCATTTATGACCCCACTGCACAAAGCTGCAGCTATTACTTTGACAATATGCAGTGCTTCGGTATACACCATATACCCCATCACTGTGCTGGGATTAAATCACCATGGAACTCTATCTGTTAGAACATAGAGTATGGGCCCAACACGATGGGAACAAATGGCAAACTGTTGATGTTGATGCGTGTGTTGTATGGGAACAACAAGGATTTTTTTGTGAAAGTAATACCATTAAGGCCCAAGACATTTGTCTTAACACTGAACAAAAGGTTTGTCATTTTGAAGTACAGCCTGATGAAACCCCTGAAACTGTACTCGTATGTGTTGGAAATGGATGTGTTTGTATGAGAACCCTTTGTGATTCTATACTAATATAGAATATATATATCTATATATACTTATATAGAATATATATATCTATACAGGCAACACCACTGTAGAGACATATGATCACTCAAATATCTCTACNTCATTGTCAGCATAGACCAAATTTAGCTTATATGCCAACAAGCCTGACACGTGGGGTGGAAACCCTCACTTCCTTTACTCGTGCTAATCAATATGGTAACTAAAGTACATTCTGCACTGTATATGTTTCTCAGTTGTGGGTGCAATCTACTGTAACAGCAATTGTTATGGAAGGCGATGACAGCACCTTCCCACTGAGATTCAAAAGGTAATTTGGGATAATGTGACTCAATTTGAAAAGGATTTCCAACCCTGGTGGTATCTAGTTAACTTCATTTATGACCCCACTGCACAAAGCTGCAGCTATTACTTTGACAATATGCAGTGCTTCGGTATACACCATATACCCCATCACTGTGCTGGGATTAAATCACCATGGAACTCTATCTGTTAGAACATAGAGTATGGGCCCAACACGATGGGAACAAATGGCAAACTGTTGATGTTGATGCGTGTGTTGTATGGGAACAACAAGGATTTTTTTGTGAAAGTAATACCATTAAGGCCCAAGACATTTGTCTTAACACTGAACAAAAGGTTTGTCATTTTGAAGTACAGCCTGATGAAACCCCTGAAACTGTACTCGTATATGTTGGAAATGGATGTGTTTGTATGAGAACCCTTTGTGATTCTATACTAATATAGTATATATATATCTATATATACTTATATAGAATATATATATCTATACAGGCAACACCACTGTAGAGACATATGATCACTCAAATATCTCTACTTGTAATTTTACCAAAATTATGGGACGTGACTTTAACTATTCAGCTCCTGTCACAACCCACCAATTGCTACAATCTAACTATACATTGTATCAAGATTTATTGCCTACCCCTATTGGAATGAATCTCACATTGGTAAGAAAACTGTTGCAACATGATGACCTGAGTCAATTGCTAAAACGAATTTGGAACAACAGACAAAGAACCCTGATTACCGTCCATCATGATGCAGAGAGGATACACCATGTCATAGAAAGAGCGAAGAAAGATGGAGAGCATCACTGGTGGGAAACTGTTTTTGGATGATCAACAACAGCAACTGGAATTTTGAATTTGATGCTGCATCCAACTGTAATTTTGTTAGTTTTGACCTTACTATGTCTGTTGCTTATAATCATAGAATAGTTTGGATTGGAAGGGACCTTTAAAGGTCATCTAGTCCAACCCCCCTACCGTGGGCATCATCTGTATATCAAAGTTTGGCCAAAGATGTAACAAATTATGTCAATCCAATATGTAAAATATACAGCGATTCTGTATGTGAAATGGTATACAACTAGCATTAATTGTGACACTTAAACTAAACAATGTATCAAATAATTATACCCTTACTGCTGATCTGCAATGCGCCACATATTTATGACATAGAGGCAAGAGGTAACTGTACTACCACTTCGTGAATTGATAAAGTGATTGACTGTAGTCATAGGGTGGAGCGTGGCAGGTATACTCAACCCCTTAACCAGACTAGCAGTGGTTTGGTACAGGCTCCACAGGAGGTAGAGGCCTAAGCTGTAAATGGGCCAAGAACTCTAGTTTCAATCTGTTCTCTGAAAACCCACAAAGGAGCGGAGTGACACAGTGAGCATCGATGCATAACGAGCTTGGAACACCGATCGTGCAATTCATACATGAATAGCAGGTGGCTTTTCCAAGACTCATTTATCAAGGAACAAAGAAAGTTGTGGTACAAGGAGTTTCATGCATACCTTTCCCATTGCATGTAATTTGACTAGAGGCCAACCATTCTATCCCATAAATATAGCAGCCTAAGTGAGCCTGCTCTGAGCTCTCCCTGCCAGGCAGCGTGGCTGCATGGCGGTGGTCTCCCCTTGAGCTGGGACGCCTTTCAAGGTTGCTCCTCGAGGCAGAGAGACCTTTTAGCAACGGCAGATCTTCGGTAAGCAACTGATCCCATGTATAACCTTGTAGTATGGTAACTTTGATTTTGTCTTGTTAACTTTGATTTGTGCCTTGGTAGTTTTGTATCATTGTTCAAATGATTGTGCCATATAGTAATAGAGCGAACCTTGCCATTGAATGTTAAGTCGCACTTTTACAACATCATATTAAAAACACTTTTGCTAATAGCTTTGACAGTGGTTCTTTGAGGGATCTAAATCATCCATTCTCCACAAAGGCTTGCACATCACTTATCTGCATAGCATTCCTGCCTCGCTATTGCTTTCTTTATTGATTTGGCCCTTTCCTAGCAGAAAAGGGACTTGAAGGTAGGGTGTGTTTCCTTGGGGCTGTGTTTTATCTGAAAATGATAAAAATCCCCTGATTAGAAAATCAATGAGTTCAGCTTCAAAAAACCAAAAACACTTGAAAGAAGCAAAAAGCCCCCTCCATGTTATGACACAGTTGAAGGAAACAGCAAGAGGATGTAGACAGGAATTTTCTACCTTGTTTTTTTGTAGTACCTCTGGAGTTGAGATGTTTGGAGCCATTCTTCAAATAAAGCCAAGGGGAAAAAAAGACAAAACTATCATTTTTACCATGTGGAGTAAACTACATACTATGAACCTGGCTGAAATATCTTGTGGTCACTGGTATCAAGTTATCAGGGTTAAGAGCCTGAATTAGGCTTCTAGGGAAAAGAGAAATGCTCTGCTTCCTTCTTGATGGAGCTCTAATATTTCTACAGTGCTTCAAATTTATAAAATGCTGTGAAATAAGAAAAATTCGCTACCAACATTAGCAACTCTAATACTGGTAGTTAGTTTGCCTCTTTGAAGACCCCCACTGCAATCCGGGATGCTTGTCTTCCCTTCTAGGCTTTGCTGTTGGCCACCTGGGTGATGCTGGGCAAGTCATGGCACCCGTCTTCTGTACCCTGTTCGTAACCTGATGAGATTGATACTGGTCTCTTTGGAGGTGCCCTTATTAAAAATCGTCGTACGAGGATTTCATGTTAATCTTGTCACCTCCACACCACAGGGCATACACTGTAATCATCTCTTGCTGCCTTCTGTACTGTCTCATTTACATATGAAATTTGCACTAAATAGCTAATTCTGCAAGCTTAGTTTTAAGTTAAAAAACATGTATGTGAGTGAGTGTTTGTGTAAGTGTGAAATATATGGTTTGCTGGGAGTCAGGGATTTTGTGTTACAGTTACTGTTTCCAGTGACGGGTGTCTGCTGCTTGGATAACTTGCTCTTTTATTATCTTGTCCAGCTCTCGTGGGTTTCCTTACTTGTTAATTGTTGTGAAATTGTCATCTTGAATTCAGAGATGATAGTGGTTTTACAGGCACTTTTAGGACTTCAAACAATTTCACAAAATGCTGGGTGTGGGTTTTGTTTGTTTGAGTTGCTTTTTGAGGGTGGTTTTTTGGAGTTCATAATAGACATTGTCCATTATCAAGATGACTCCTCAAATCCCCAGTCACTTATGAGCAGATGAGTCCATGATTATCTGACATAACAATGGTATTATCTGCTTACTTTATAATCAGAGCCACTTGTTCTTTTGCAGTTTTCTATTCACAATCTTTCCTTTTTGGGCAAAGACAAGGAATGGGAAAAACCCAAACATTTTCTGATCATTTTTATATTTTTAAACTATGTACTTAAAGCTATATGCTTGTAGAAGCTTTATATAAACGGCCTTTTAAAATTATAATTTATTATTTGCTATGAATTGGGGTATAAACTCTTCTCTTGATATGTGCTGAGTACTTTGACACAAATTGTGCTTTAAAACAGAAAATTAGGAGAAATGTAATGTTGTGGCAGTGTGGGTAGAAATCTTAGCTATATATAATTTGCTGAGAAAAGTTGAAGGCATCTTGGATAAATGTTTTTGCGTGCTGAATGCTTGGTTCATTACTGGTTGAAAGGAGTTGGAGTAGTTTGTTTTTATAATTGTGCCAAGGAACACCCAGAGCAAAGGACAGGTATTGCTGCTTTCTGAGTGAGTCTACATATTGCTGTCAGGACAAGAGCCCAAAAGAAATTGCATAACTTTTTTTTTTTCCTTTTCTTTTAAGTTTCTTAGCCTGTAATTGCAAGTATGGGCACCTGCAAGTTTAGTAGTATACTCAGGTTTTCATTTGCTACATCTGTGTGGCCAGATGGGATTCACGTTTACATCTGCCTTCTGTATTTGTTCTGAAAATTTTGAAACCGATGTGAGCCATTTTTTGTTTCTCTACAAAAAACCCAAAAAAACAAACAAAAAACCCCACAGCCCCTGGGATGTGGCAAATGGCAGGGAGCTGGTACTCGGAGTAGCATCCGCAGGCCCCGTATCTCAAGCGTCCTCTTTTCCTCGACCCTTTTCCTCCCGCCCCGTCCCCGCCCAGCCGCGGCAGTGCCTAGGGGGGAGGCAGGCTGCGCAGAGCTGTGCTCGCTGGCGGCGGGCCCGGGCAGGGAACGCCGTGCCGTGCCGTGCCGTGCCGTGCCTAGGCTGCGGCGGCAGCGCCCGCGCGCCTCTCACCCAATCCTTGTGTTCTCCTGCCCTGACAGAACAACATCTCCATTTAAGGAGGTTGGGTCGTACCATGAAAACTTTGCGGAAAAGGGGAAGGCGCGCACAGCGCGGGCACCTGGGGTGTGGGAGCTGCTGCGAGACCCGCTCGCCAAAAAGCAGCAGAGGAGTCAAGCAGCAGCGGGCCCAGGCGGCGCCGGCGCTCGCCAGCTGCGAGCCAGCCCTTGGCTTTTCGGCGGTGGGCTGTGTGGTCCCCCCCGCTGAGAGCGCGAGGGCCGCATCCCCCTCCCTGCCGGCCGGGAATGCGTCGAGCCGGGGGAGGGCCCGAGTGCCCGGATGTCGATCAAAATGAGTGTAATCCAACCCTGCGCTAGCCAGCCCGGGCTCGGGAAACTGGGGCTCGGCGAGCGAGGGGCTTGGTGACGTTTTAGGGGGGCACGTCCGCGGGAACCGGGCAGCGGGCAGGAAGGCAGCCGGCAGATGGAAGAGAAGATTTTGGTGGGGGGGTAGAGCCTGGACAGCTGGGGAGAGAGCTCATGGATAGAGGACGCTTGGCAGTATAAACTTCACGATGGCTGCCCAGTCGAGGTACGGCATTGAGTAACTTTTATCGTTGTTGGTAGATTTCACTGAGGGCCTTTCATAGTCCGGTGTTGTTAATGCTGCCCTCGCTCCTTTTCAGGCACAGTTTGCTGTTGATTTTTACACTGTGTTTTACAGAAATGTGTCTGGAGACACGTCCTGGGTAGATTTTGTTCGTGTATTTTGTTCACTGAAGTGTCCACTACCTCCTCTCAGCATAAACTTTCTTTTAACAGGAAAAACAGTGTCTTAATTGCTCCCTGTCAAATCTCTCCCTATCCAACAAGTTAATAGCTTTTTGAAGCTCATTTTCTTCTCCCGTGTGGACTTGTCTATTATTTGTTTGTTTTTTCCCCCCTGTAACCAGCCTAGTGTAAACAGGTTTCTGTGATTGCTTACAGCAATATTTTAAAAGGTAAATGGTTTATATTTGGTTGGGTTGGAGAGCTGGCTGTATAAAATGGAAGCAGGTTGTGTGTGTGCAAATTTGCTGGATAGGTGGGAGGGTAGAAAATGGTTGTAGAGAAGAATATGAAAAAGAATGATCCGACGTAGTTGCTGTCAGGGAGCAAAATTCAAGCAAATATACCAATCTTGGTTAAATACTTTTCAACTAACTCTGTTTTGAAAGAAGCAACTTCTTGCCTGCTCTCGGGGGGGCATCCTGTCTAAAGTAAATTTCACACTCAGCATGGGGGAGGCAGCTTTTCTTAAGTCGTAGTACTTGATGAAGCAGTGCTATTTAAGGTACCTGTTAAATGCCTTTTAGCTTTTACGATGCTTTAATGGGCATTTCAGAAATGCCGAAGAGAGAAACTCCTTTCTTTGCTCTTTAGCCCCATACCAAACAGCCACCCTGTGCCTCTTTCTTCCAGGCAGGAAAAAAAAAAAAAATTAAAAAGGGCAGCATATCCTACACAGAAGTTTGGAACTCTCAGTGTATTTTCACAGTGGTGCTTTTTTGCAGGTTTGAAGCCAAGATCTGGCTTTAAATTACAAACTGCAAAAGGACAGAGCCCTGACGTTTGGGGAGGAAGGATGGGAAGATTGCTTCGTTAACAGCTGAACTCTTCTGTAGCTCCGACTGCCTGCTCTCTCTGCCTGTGGGGAGATTGGGAGTACTTAACAAAGAGGCGAAGGTTTAATTTTTCAGCACCTTTTTTTCCTTTGTATGATCACTTATTCACATGATTTACTGGCCTGCATTATCAGCACGTTGCTTTAATAGGCCCGGATGCTAAGAGAGGATACAGCATAAATCTTAGAGCTGCTGGCTGGCCTTGAAGTTTGGCTTGGCTCCAAGGCCAGGGATATGCTTGATGTCTCAGAGGTCGCACAGCCATTTTCTTGGGTGGCAGGAGGGCACATGGGAGCCGGGTCCCAACAGTAGCCTCAGCCTCAGCAAACTGGCCCAGAAAGGGCAAGGCTGGCACTGGGGTCAGCAAACCACATCCCTAACCTGTAAGGTGGACGGTGCAGAGAATGAAGTTTTATGTGTTGAGTGGTTCAAACCAAAAAGCGAGGAAAATGGAGCAAGGGCTGAGTCCATGGGGCTGAGCACTGCAGGGTAGGTGAAAGGACCGTGCCCCACACCTGCTATTTGAGACGGGCATGGAGACAAGATGTGCACCTGCCGTTCTGTACCCTCCCTTCTCCTCCATTGTGTGCGTTGGCTTTTGCTTTTGTCAGGGTGCTGTGAGGTGCTCAAGCTGTAAAACTGCATCAGAGCATTTCAGCATAGTGAGTAAGAAAGTAACCTCCGTATGCTTGAAGATCAGTGTTGAAGTCTACGATTATTGCTCATTTTAAGACATTTAAAAGAGAGTAGGAGTGAATATGAACAGCAGAAATGAATCTTTTGCAGGAGAGATGTTACGTTTGCCAGAAAGCCTGGTGCTTGTGGTATTTCTGTTTTGGTGGCACAGGTCAGCAGGGGTATTAATCTCAGTCCAAGAGATTTGGGCTTTGTGGGTGCATAGAAGCTTTTATTCAACGGTGAAGGGAGAATTCATATTCACAATAAATAATTGGAGTTACACTGCGTGGGACTGAGAGGCCACATGTCTTCGGAATTCACTTGCCAAAACATGTCAGAGGATTTACTCTACTAGGTAGCTGACAAAGATGTGGGTGAGCTTTTTGTGTTCATTTCTCCTTTGTAAAAAATACAAACAATTTCTGCAAGCTCACTAAATTACTGATGAGGTGGTATGATACAGAGCACTGTAGCGTTTTGGATATCACTCTGTATGAGGCCTTCGGGCACTCCTCCATCTTCTTGGGTTTGCTATTTCTCGCATGCTGTATGTTTCGGCTAGTGAAAGGTATGTGACATTGGGGATGATGCTTGTTTGGTAACAGGAAAATCCTGCATCCTTTCTTCAGCTTCAGTGTTACGATCCTGGGCAGCTCACCTAGCATTTGGGTTTCACTGTTTTGAAGGGTGGAAGGGTAAGGAAAACAAGGTGATAAAACATGCTTGTTGCTGCCCTTCAGCATTTTAAAAACTGTAATAGTGATGACTGAGAAACTGATGTGCTAATGGATGCTGTAACATTTTTAAAAGTAGTAAATCTTAAGAAATGATTATGTGGTGAGTTGGGTATGTTTTTGTTTCAACTGTTTGAGAATGATCAGCTTCTACCAATGGCTGCTGTAAAGAGCTTATATCTAGAGCCATTAGGTGGAGAAACTATCCTCCAGTTAGCGTTGTTTTGTGTGTAATGTAGATTTCCTTTTTTTTTTTTTTTTTTTTAAGTTGCTAGCTGAGCTCTAGGTTTGCAGTTGTAGCTTTCTATGCACTGGCTTCTGGAACGTGTGGGTGATCTGATGCCTGTAGTGTCCCCAGGCAACAGGGCTTCTGTCAGGTTTTTATGGTGTATTCAGGAACGTGTGAGCAGAAGCAGAATCGGTCTGAATGAGGACAAGTTTACTTTCTCATTAAATGTGGTGTGATATTCATCACGTGCTGTTCAGCTGCTCTGAGATACGGCAGGACCCCTAGGAGGTATGTGGGACAGACTGGCACCTGCGCTCACTACCAGCTACTACCAGCGATCAGTGAGGCATGAGGATATGGCTCCTTGACTGAGTGGTGGAGCCCATCTCTCTTCTGCTACCTTCTTCATTAAAACGTGTGCTCTGCTGCAGCAATCGCAAGCTGAGGATCTTTAGATGAATAGCTGCTTTTTTGAAGATGTAGGCTGCTTTTCTCAGGCTGGTTGGGATCATTTTAAATTATCTGTAGACCCTGTCAGTTACACTTATTTTATTTAAAATTGGTGGATAAATAAATAAATAGATGGTGAGAATTTCCAGTTGTCATATAACTTGGCCATAACATATGGCTTTTCGAAGTGGTCATGATTTGTATGATTGCAGGTATGCAGAACGAATGCGATTTCCTCATCTTTGTACATAGGTGAATACAATAGCACAGTCAGAGCAAGATGAAATCTGAGTGTTGTGCTGTCATCCCTGCTGGGCTCACCTTGCTCTTTCTCCCAAGTCAGCCCTGCAAGGGAAAGGTAATGATGGACAGCAGACTGGGAAGCCCTCTGTTTCCACCCCTTAAAGCCAAGGCGTACCAGCTAAACCCAGGAGAGTCTTGAAATGACGCTGTACCACTCATTTTGGTAGAAAAAGAAGGTGATGCTGTGGCCATATCTGCATTTAAAACATGGTAAATGCAAAACTTTCTTTTGAAGGGGATAATGCTGAGGCTTTTCCCTGAGGAGAAGCTACGTTGAATGAATCAGCTTGATGTCATTCTGTGTTGTTTCACAGCTTTCCAGGCCAGATCTAAAGACATGTTTCATAACTTGTTTGTTTTGTGGGTCTTGTTGATACAGGCAAGTGCCAGTATTGGTGATGCTGCATTCCAGTCAGCTGATGTAGGTGAAAAAGGGCTGAAACAATGTCTTGTTGGAGTTTACCTGCTACTAAAAGCTAAAACATCCTGTGAACCCCCTGTCGGTTTTGCTTGTAGAAAGCTTCTACAGCCCTGCCTGTAGAAATACAACCCTATTTTCTCCAGAACGAAGTGCCTAGCTGATCCATGGCACGTTTTGCAGACTGCTGGGGATTTTCAGTTCACAGTTCCTTATTGCCTGGACTTTCTGAGCCTGGAGTCTATTGCTTTGGGGCAGGCCTGCAGCTGAAGCTCCCCCACAGAGAAGAGATGCTCACAGGGAAGTGGATTTTTCGAGTAGGTTTGTTGGCTTTTGTGTTTGTGGTTTTGGTTTTGGGTTTTTTTTTTTTGCTTTGGTTTTTTTTTTGGTTGTTTTGTGTTGGTTTGTTTTGTTTGTGTTTTATGCAGTGGGGGTTCCAAGTTGTAATAGGCCCTTGAAAACTTTGAAATACTATTGTCATGGTATACCTGAGTTGGTATAGAAAGGAATGTTTCCTTAGATCACGTAATTTTCCTGGGTCTGAATCTGTATTGTAGAGAAAGGCATCTTCTCACTGCTTTTTATGAGAAAATCATTTGCTAGTTCAACTGCAAGATGCAGCACGAATAGCAGGAAACAAGCTTTTAATGAACTGCATAAATTCTCCTCAGCACTTTCCTTCTGAGCGTAGTCATAGTGAATGATGGCATGAAGCTTTTAAATGTCTTTAAAATATAATAGAAAAGCTGTCTCAGTAAAGTACATGAGAATGCTATGAAGACATTGCTCTTCGTGAGTGGACTACAGTGAGGCAAGGAAGATTTCTCCACCAAGCGCAGGGTGTCTTCTGAAGGCCTAGCTCAGGCGCAGGGTGGATGGGAGCGCAGAGGCTGGTTTACTGCCTAGCTCGCGAGCAACGTGACGAAAGAGTTACTTTAATGTAGAGATGTCTGAGCCTCCAAAAAAATGGGAAAGTACTCATCCTGTTCAGGCTTGAACACGTCATGGAGATTTTTTCCATGTGGTATGTTATAGTGAAAAAAGCACTGGCTATGTTGTGTTTTGCAGTTTGGCTGCTGCAGTTCTTCTGTGTCCATGGTAAAAAAGAGAAGGCACACGTAGCACTGGCTGGGGTGGAGCAACTGCCTGGGGCAGATATCGCTCCAAAATGCAGTGTTAACATAGGTGGATTAAGATAGAGCTGCATTGCTCCAGCAGAATGCTTTTATGGGGAACAGACAAGAGCTATTGCATGTGCGATGAGCAGATTTTCCACGGTTGCATATTCACAGACAATTCAGGGAAGAGAAGTTGCACTCTAGATCTGTACAGAATCATGCGGCTGTGGAAAACAGTGAGAGGCAGAACCTTCCTGCCTGTCTCCCTCTCGGCTGCAATGGCTGCTTTGTGCAGAGCTAGCCCCCAGCTCTCTTGGGCACTGCTGAGGTGCAGAAATTATTGATCACCTTGTTTTACTGCACAGGTTTTAAAAAGTGCATTTCTTTTGCTGCCTTACTCTTGTAGGGGAAGGGAGGGGTGGCAGGCAGGGAGAAAAAGCAGGTGTGTGGGCACAAAACTGCATTTGAGGAGATGCTCTGCTAATGTTAATACTGTTTTCAGCATTGTCAAGCTGAGGTGTCTAGGCAGGTTTGAATAGGCAACCTTCATCACAGCTGCCATATGCTTCATGGAGATATTTGTCTTCTGGATTAGTTTAGGCTTAGATATTGTTTAGTGTGTAGAGTTGTCATTTTTAGTTGTACTGAGTGTTTATTGTACCAGTGACCTAAAGTTTTCCTTTAGTGTTGTTTTTGCAATACTACCCGTCAGGTTAAGAGAAAATAATGTCCCCGCTTGAATTTTTAGAGAAAGTTCAACAAGCAAATTGTTAATGTTTAACCTCAGAGACAACAGTAAAACTCATTCTCAGAACTGTAAAAAATGTGAGTTTCATTTTTTTACTTGTTAAAAAAAAATCCCACAACAAAAAACAACAACAAAAAAGCAACAAAGAACAAACAACAAAAATACCCCTACTCCCAATTCACCAAAACCTAAGCAGGAATAGTACGGTAGAAGCCCCTTTTAAAAAGAAACAAAAGAGCGAACTCACAAGCACATGGTAGTATTTTTATTCTCTACATTTTTTGCTTAGAATACCATATACTGTGTAGTCTATAAGCAGCAAATGATGTATTCGTCAATGTATGAACAGCTCCTTCGTGGCACAGTAGTGTTTAGCAGTTGGTGTATGTATGTGAGGTATGTGAGAGAGCATGAGTGCATGTGCCTCTTCCCTGAGCTGAGTTATGGGCATTACGTTTTGAAACATGGGTATCTGCTAGCATCTGAAATTGAAAGGAATTATTAAAATGTATAGCAGTAAAGGGATATTTACATCTTTGGAGAGTTGTAGACATATGGTAAGAAATTGCTTTCAGTATTCTTGTGTTTGTTAGGTGGTGGCTAAAAAGATATTATCGAGATAATTCATCTTTGCAAGCACAGCTTAGAAACTGTCCCTCATAACTGGTCTGCAGCTATTTCCCAAGAATCCTCTCCCCCCAGTAGGCTGTTTTGGAAAAATCATCCTAATTTGAAGACAGGGAATATGCTGGCAGTTTAGAAGTGCTTTGGTGAAATGCTTCTCTCTTTTTCCCTGTCCCCACAGCCCTCGGCAGAACAAGTTGTTCTAGTAAAAGTTGTTTTCCTGGTGCCAGTAAGGCTGTGGTTCTGCTGAGAACAGGCTGTCAGTCTAGGGACCTATTTCTTCATACCTTTGCTAAAATAACGTGTGCTAACAGAAAGATAGCTTGGGCTAGCTGTGCTGTGGAGCAGGGAGGTTTGCTTGGTTTTTTTGAAGACTCCCTTAGCATTGCTATTTACCTAGAGGCCCCCATCCGTGATGGCTACCATGTCTGTCTGTCTGTCACTGCAGCTTCGAGGCCTTGTTTACTGTGAAAACTTTTGCTGGCATAGCTAAAAGTACAAGCAACAAATATACTGCAGAAGTGAGATAACTGTGTTGGCCAAAGCTTAGTGTAAACTCCATGATTCTGGTGAATAAGGCTGCTTTTTCTGGCTTATGGCTGCCGGGGGGATGGGTATGGGATGGTGGAAGTAAGCTGTGTTGGCTAAAGAGCTCTTCTGGAGCACCGTGTCTCCCTTCTTTGCTGAGACTCTGCAGACCCCTTGTAGTGGGATAGTCTGCTTTGTCCGGCAACTAACTCTTAATTGATGAGAGAAAACACCCATCTCTGGGTTTGTTCAGCCTTGAGAAAAGAAGGCTTAGGGGAGACCTTATCAGCATGCTCCAGTATTTAAAGGTGGCTACAAAGAAGATGGAGACTCCCTTTTTACAACGAGTCACATGGAAAAGATGGTGGGTAATGGGTACAAGCTGCTCCTGGGGAGATTCTGACTGGACACAAGAGGAAAATTTTTCACAGTGAGAACAGTCAGCCATTGGAATAATCTCCCCAGGGAAGTGGTGGATTCCCCAACATTGGATAAGATTCGGCTGGACAGGGTGCTGGCCCATCTTGTCTAGACAGTGCTTTTCCCAAGAAAAGTTGGACCAGATGGTCCTTGAGGTCCCTTCCAACCTGGTATTCTGTGATTCTGTCTCTGTCCAGTGGGACCATGATGTTTCCTGTAGTCCAGCCTGAAAGTCTGTCTTGAATTTTACTGAACTGTTACACCTGCCTTTAAATTTTTTTAAAGTTACTTCTAGAATTGCCTTATCTATATAAATTTTTAAAAGCACTAAAACTCCTGTGGTTTTTATAGATAGAAAAATGAAAATTCCTTATGCATAAATCCCTGGGTTCATAGTATGTGCCTCTTTTGGAGAAACTCATTTTTTCTGTTACTAGTGCAATATAGTCTGACATAAGGAATGCACTTACTTCTCTGTTCCTGCTGGGTGTCCTTTGGCAAAAATAATTTGCACAGCTACTCTTCCTTTTTTTTTTTTTTTTTTAAACCTTTCTGTTGTGTCTTCAGTGTATGAATGAGGTAATTGCATTTGGTTCTGATACTTGTTTTGGGCAGGAAATGAGGAGAATGGAGAGCAGTCACTAGAAATAATGTGATGATGCTTGAGACTTTGTACCACATTGTACCACGTTGTCTCGTGTGATTCTTGTGCTAAACGGTGATTACTGCCTGAGTTAGCAGATGAGAAATAAAACTCATTGCCCTTCTCGGAGAAGGTCTGCCTTCAACAGCACGATACCCAGTTGTGGTTGGTCTGTTTGCCATTTTCTCACTTGTGCCTCTCTTTAGTATTAGCTACTGGAAAGCCCAAGCCCACTTGTAAACTTTTCAGTCGCAGCCTGGCTTGCAATTAATTCTCAGGCTGTGCTGCAGGGTGATCTTGGCTAATGGGCACCCAGATTTGAGGTACATCCCAGTCTGGAGAGGGAGCTTTGCTGTAGGATGCTTTCCCCATGGTTGTCTCTTGTGCAGGCTGATAGGAAACTTACGGCGGTGCTTGAAGCAGTGCTTCTTCCTTCAAAAATAGTTATCTAGTTTTAAAGCTTTAAGAATGTAAATTCAGAAGCATGTGGAGTTTATATGTTTTTTCCCTGTGTCTGTATGTTTTTTGCACATTCATTTTTGAAAGCTCATGATTTTCAACTTGTTTAAATGTTCTGTGTCTGAGAAATACTTAAATATGTGAAGTTTTGGGTTTGATTTTGCATTTCTGATTTAACACATGATATTCTATAACTTTCATTCTGGAAACAAGATGAATGAGTCTCCTAATATTTAAAGAGAATGTGATCACTTTGCCGAGATTTTGGAACACTGTTAATGATCTTTATTTGTTTGCAAACCCTTATCTACTTTCCATGGGCTGGCTTCAGCAAACTAGTAATAGGCTTTTTTTGCTTAGCTAGTGTTTGTGACTCTCCTAAGAGGAAATGCTGGGTTCTGTGTAATGGACTACAGGAGTAAAAAAACTACTAGTCTACAGCTTAAGAAGATTCTGTGTAACTGCCCAAATCGGGGAGAGACAGAAAGATAGGTAGAATTGTGTTCTGTTCTTTAAGAAAGTCTAATCTGCTTTTAGGAACACTGTAATAATGAGATGTGGTATTCAGAGACATGGGGGATTTTTCCCACTGCGTTCTGCGTGAAGAGCATCTGACTCATACACTGAGGCATTAAAAATAATAGACCAAAGAAACTTCCTAAATTGGCTAACTTGGAAAAATTCAGTAACTCAGTGCTTCACCTTTGAAAAAAGATTTTTGGTCATTTAGTGAATTAAGTGCCACAAAGCTTTCCCTTGCAGTTCTCTATTTATTTGTAACAAAAATGGTATCGGTATTCCCAGCCTTTTCTGTTAAAAGCATATGCTGATAAAGGAATACTTGTATGGCTTTTGTTCTTCTAGGTATAGGGAATTTTTAATGTCACAAGCCATCCGGATAAAACTGATACAATATATGAAGCAGCTGGCAGGAATTCTTCCCTGCCGGGAAAACCCAGAGTTGATAAGTTAGATGGTACAATGTAATGAAGAAGTAGCAAGTAAGAAAGCTGAAAGAGAACATGGTTGACAGTAATAATGCTGTAAAGATGTGCCATCTGGCTGTAACAGATGTTAGAGTATTTTTTCCGTAAGTTAGCTATGGAAAAACCCCTTATTTTTAACATATCATTTAGCAAGTTTCATTTGGGGGAAAAAAGCGCTTTACTTTCTAGATTTTCTTAGCAGGATACCAATGTTTGTATTGAGCAGTTTTGTAGCTTATTAGGGAACCATTAATAACAACAGCTGAAGGGAAAGTTACTGGCTTAAATTCATCTCTCACAAAAATGAATATCTCTGAGTACAAAGGTGTGCTTAAGGTTTGATTGTGCTTAAGGTTTGTGTTGCTATACATTTTATCTACAGACTGCAGCCTTTTGTGCAAGAATAAACCACTCTAGAAACTCGTTTTTTATCAGAGACTTTCTATGCACATACATGGAACTGTGCCTACAAGGCAGCCTAGCCAGTTTGGGATGAAGAATTTAACTTGGGAGAGGAGAAAATGTTAACAGCTTTTTTCAGCAAAGCCTAGACTTTCCCTCTGAAGATGCCCTTAACTTTTTGTTGATGTTGTTCCCTCTTCCTTCCAGACCAGCTTCAAACTCTTGGTGGGTAAATGAGATGATCTCAACCTTGGTTCCAAGCAAGCCAAAATGAGACAGCCCCAAACGGGAATTTCTGTACTTAGCCTAACACGTCGCTAAGCACAGCGTAGCGCTGTTGCTTGGTGCTGCGGTGCACGGACAGCGCACCTCCGCACAAGTAGGACCACATCGGATTAAAGTGGATGGATGAAATTGTCAGTCTGCAGAAATGATAACATTAAAACTTGGCTCCCAAGCTGGTTCTTCCGTAACTTAAATATGTGAATCAGTCTGGTTCCTAATGATTTGGAAAGTGTGTTTTCTTTCCAAGTCAGTTAAATAAACTGAACAAATTGACCTACAGTAGGTAGGTTTCTCTCATTACACATCCCTTTTTCATACATCTTTGGAGGGACAGACTAAATATACGTGCTGGAAGCCTATTGCTGTTCCTTTCTCTTACAATGTAGACAGCTGATGTAGTCTAGCACTGCATTTCACAGCCAGAACCTTCTTTCTGTAATTCTTAAATAAATTAAAACAATTTGTAATTATAACATAATCTGATAATTGCAACCAAAAGCTTCTCAGGCTCTGTTTTGGCAGCTGTATTGGTGTGTGTTGATATTGTTTTGCTATTTGAACAACTTGTGAGAGAATTTATCATGAAAACTTAGGAACTGTGCTATTTAAAAACAAAACAAAACACCCCAAAACAAAGAAAATCACACACACCAAAAAACCCCATCCTGTAATACTTATAAAGCCGTATGTGGTCTGGATTAATTTTTAAATCTAATGAATTTAAAATTAATTTAGTTGACATTCCATCCTTTGGGCTGAACCTTGTGGCCAAATACAGTTGTTTCAGTCCTTACCCTAAGAACTGACTTGGTATCTGTGCTGTACTTAATTATAAAGAGACATGTATGGAGCGTGCAGTGTCTCAGTCAAGGTCTTGCATTCAGTACCATTTCCACTCAGTTCCCTTAAGAGTGCTTATTCCTGTAGCTTTCTGATTTGGCAGTAATCATTTGTGCTAGCCAAAACAGTGGGGAGAGAGAGAAAAAGTCCTTCTTTCAGCTATAGAAAAGAAAAACTCAAAAGTCATGTTTAAAAATATTCCCCCCTTGAAAAAGTCTGATAGAAATGCCATATAAAAGAAGGTATTGTGAAGAAAACTCTCATCTTTGTGTCCCACACCCATTTTTTGCCTTTCTTTTGACGGATTTCTCTATTAGCCATCCTTTCGTTTTTTCCTACAGTCCATTGCTTTCTTGCTTGGTGGGCGAGGGGCGTCAATGAAAAAGTATGCAACTTATGGACAGGGGAAATATTGGGAAAATTGCTTCTTTACTTCTCTGTTCCTTTGTACATTGATTGAATGTCAAGTTAATGGTTTCCTTTTTTAAAAATTGTTTCCTTGAAAATGAGCCATCCTCCTCCCTCTCAGCCTAATGACAGAAATGTATAGATGATATTGATATAAGCTATGTTTACTTGAGTGCAACAACTTTAAAGACTGCTTATGTACAGTTATCTGCCAAGCAAATAATGATTTGGTTTTGTTCGTTCAATATTTCTTTCTTTCCCCTAGAGAAGTCCCTGAACACACAAGAACCAGAGTGTGCGGGCTGAAAAACCAGTAGCAGTCACTGGGCTTAATATGATGCATTTAAAAGGTCTTTAATTAAGTCATGCAGTTTTCTTAGAAATTCCTTGAACTACTTTTTCACCCCTTCCTCTTCTCTTTCCCTTTGGTGAGTAAGTGCAAATAAGATGGAGAGCAAGTGAGGTGCAGGCGCTGACTAGATACACATCTTGGATCCTGCTGATGTGCAGCGAAGTCTCAATGGAAAGTAGGAAAGCAGAGAAGGGTTGAAGTGGTTTGTGTGAGTTCGGCCTGCCAAGGGTGTGCTGCAAGCTGAGGCAGCGGCGAGAGGCGACGCGCCAGGGCTCAGCAGGGTGTACGTGCAAGGTGTTGTTACAGCTGCTGCTCTGAATTTCATGGGTTCCTCTGGGTTTTTCTGCATCAGTCTCATTCGGGGCCAAATCGTAGCCTTCAGCATGTACGCTCGGTTCCAGCTGATCTATTCCCTCCATATCGTTTGAGAGGCTTAAACTGTGTATTATAAGGCAATAAACTACTTTGGTGAAAGGAGGAATTTAGACAAGTGTCTGGTTTTCTAGTTTCCTGTGGCTTTAAGCTTTCAAGTCCAATTCAAGAAAGTGTTCGTGTTAAAGAGCCGTGCTTGAGCTTGTGTTCAAAATCAGTTCTTGACCTGGAGCTTTTACATGGAGGGTAGTTTTTGCATGTGATTGTGTATGAGCAGGTGCTCAAAATGGGTTCCCAATTCACAGCTTGAAACTAAGGAATGACTTCTACGTGTGTGCATGACAGAGACAAAAAGAGATGTGTGAGAGTGGAAGGATATTAACCTTACCATTTCCTTTGTTCTTTCTCCGTTGTGTGTATTGCTACAAGCATCATATTTCTAAGCAGGGCTGTGTTAAGTGAAAAAATGTGGGACTAAGGCACAATATGCTGGCAGGGAAAGATTCTAAGAGTTGTTCTGAGGATGGATAAAAGGCGAGTTTCGGTTGGAATAGGAAAATGCAGAAATAGTGACTCTCTCTGTTCTTTCCTTCCTCCCGTTTTTCAGGTGGCTTCCAGAAGTACTTATGCATAATAAGTTTGTTGTGCAAAATGTCTACTCTTTTGTGGTTGCATTATTAGTAACTGTGACAACTAAGCAATTGAGTAAGGTGGAAAAGATACAGAGTGTATTAGAAAGTGTGTGCTGAGATTTTAGGGAGATTAAGTTATCCTGTGGTTTGAAAAAAAAAAAGTTACTCCAAGTCCCCATGATCGGCTCGTGTTTTCTTGAAAATACCTAGCTTTCTACTTGGCTGGATGTTACTTGGGTTATTTGGGGTGTTAGCTGGTGTTGGAGTTGTTACTCATCGTGTTTGTGGATGCTTCATTAATGAATCTCTGGGACAGAGACTAGAGAGAGATGAAGCAATCCAGGGGAAGCGCGTCCCTGTGATGACGCAGGAAGCTGGCAGGTTGGAAGCAGGTTGTTCAAGAGGCTTACCACGCCTGACACTGGATGTAGCTCTAGACAGACAGAGTCACAAGGTGAGGGAAGATGCAGCAGCTTACACAGAAGAATTTAAAACCTTCTTCAAAAGTTTGACGCAATGGTTACATAGGGCATCTACTTGGTCCCTCAGAGAGCAGAGTGCAGACCTCGTGCTCAGGGCGATGAATAAGTGTCATTGGGAACATGTGTGGGAGGGCAGGGGATGAGGAACCCCAGGGAGAGGTGGTGCTGATTCATTCTCCTTCCAAACTGTCTGTTGCCACCGTGGCATTGAGGACAGGGACTTTAAGAGGCTGTTGATTGTTACCATAAAAATACTCGTAAGGACAGAGGCTCTGATGGGTTTTATCGAAGAAGGCAGTGTATCCCTGGAAGACGTCCTGAGTCACCGCTGAGTGGACAAAATGCTGCATATGCCTGGTGAAACTCCTTCTGTGTATTCCTGTAGCACTTTGTAGTTTTGCAGCCTTGGTTGCAAGCTTGGCACAAAATCACCACCATTATTGCCTGGGCAGACGTAACTTCCTTTGAGAGTGGTAGTTTCCCCAGACAAAAGGACAGCCGGTTGAGAACAGTCTTGCAAAAATACCAATCCCTTAAAAGGTTAAAAATGAAACCAAAATGATACAGAGTCTGGAAGCTAGAAGAATAGAAGAGCTATAATGTAATTAACAAGTACTTTGACTAGTTGCCTTTTACCAGTTGGCTCTCAGGTTTTGCTCCTTGCAGAAGGAAAGAAAAGTTGCTGTGATGTGACAGTATGTTCTCATAGCTGAGACAGGCATATTTTTAATACAACTAAAGTTGAGCTTCCTCTCTAATTTCCATTTGCAGGAGTTGCACTAACATCTGTTCGCTCCATGTCCTTCCTGCCAAGGTCCGAGGAAGCGCATCTTCCTCATTTGTCACAGTGTTTTTACTTTGCAAGGGCTTCACTGGTACTGACTGTTTCCAAGGACTGAAATTTTGCGCACCTGATGAACGGGGGGCTTTCACCAGTAACCTCCAGTTCTCACAGGCTTAAAATGGATCAGGCAGAGGGCAAGGACTTGGGAAAGAGCAGCAGAGCTATGCTGCAGAAAAAGAAGGAAGGGGGGAAAACCAAACAACAAACTGTAAAATGGGTGATGAGGGGAACCACCCACAGAAACGGAAAACATGTTTCATAGTCCAGTTTTCTTGGTGGTAAATGTATTGACTGAGGCTGCATGAATGCTGGAGGTGTCAGAGATACTTGAATTCCCGAGCCCCACACGCGTACTGAAATGTAAGGGATAAGAGTGGTCACTTTTTACAGAAGTAAAGTTTCCAGTACCCAGGGAAAGATAGGAGCTTCCTTGACGTTTCTTACTCCGCTCTTAGAGGCGTGAGCAACGATGCTGTGTTTACAGAGGAATTCATCCCACACGTAGGTGTCTAGCCAATGACTCTTCCCCAGTTTCACCCAAACTCCTGGCAGGCAGTCAACTCCTCCGTTGGCCCCTCTGTAGTCTTGCTACCTGTCCTTTCCCTGGTTTTGGGACTCCGTGTGAGAGAGGGTGTCTCTGTCGACCCATAAGCACTGCCTGCCCTTCCTGGGCTGCTTCACAGGGGCTCTGCCGGACAGGCATCTGCTCGTGATGTTTGCATTATGTTTGTTGCTCAGTTGTTTAACAGAGTGCTTTTAATGGAAACGTAAAACCGGATAGAAATACAAAGCCTAATGGAATAATCTCTTAATTGCAGTGCTGTAAATGACTATTCAGCACATGATTACTGTACTTGCAGGGGGGACAGTGGGGAGGAAGGAATATTGAATGAAAGACATTTAAACACTTCAGCTGCTAAGAACGATGATTTATTGCCAATCTGACCATCAGGCTAAGCAGGGCAAATAAGCTGACAATAGTAAGTGCTTTTGGAGGTAGAAATGGCCTCATTCAGGGTATTCACTGTGTGGGACATGTAAATTCTACCAGGATAAATGCACAAAGAGCGATTAATTAATAGTGGCGAGATATTCATGCATTCACTGTCCTTAGGTGACCCAGAAAAAGTATTAATCAGCACATTGCCCAATTATTGGCAGATAACTCCTGGTATGTAGTAGTTTGCCATTTCAGCTAGAAAATGCATTGTCCCTCTGTCTCCCTGTAAAAATCATGGGTTTTGCTGTGTTACATGGTTCACAAAAAATACGTCATGTTTTTAAGCAGCAAAGGAGATATGCTCAAAGGGATATTGACATTATCATTTTTTGGTTTTGCTGCAAGCCTTTCAAGACACGTTAGTCCTTACAGAAGCTGTGTCCGTCTTTTGGATATCTCACCTAGGTTAGGCAGCAGCAGGTAAAAAAAGATTAGCTTGGTATTGAGCTGGCAGTTGATTTGGTGTACAGCTGTGTGCTCTCCAGAACAGAGCATGGTTATCCATGAATAAGTGCTCTAAGAGCACATGCTGCTCAGGGAGACAAGGTAAGTATTTTGGAAGTGGCCTTGCTGATTCCCACCAGCACTCCCCTTTCCCACAACTTACTGTGTAGTTTCCCCATGCTGCCTAAGAACAAGGACGCCTGACTTCACCTACTTGCAGGAGCCCCTCTGTTGCTCAAGCCTTTCTTTGCATGTTTGGGACACCCACGTGCCTGTTGGACTCTCTCTTTCTCTCTCTGGTGCACACAGATGCGGACCGAGCACCGTGTCTGCACCAGGCAAGTCGGAGAGATTTCCAGTGTTTGCAGTGGGTCTTGGCGCTGTCAAATCCACGCTGTTGTCCTGTGGGAACCGGAGCTAGCTGTTACTTTTGATCTGAGCCAGTGTGATGTTCCCACTGCCTGCACACAAGTGTTGCTAACGATGGTAAAGCCGACCAGTTTGCTGTTTCTCATCCGGCTTCCAATACCCAGGGAAAGATAGGAGCTTGTCAAATAGAGTTGCAGATGATGCAAGAAAATTATCTTTTTCTTTTTTTAAATTGGAAAATTACAAAGATGTTGAATAAATGTGTTCCGAATTGAAGAGGAAAAGTATTTGTAGCTTTTTAAATTATTATTCTCTTAAAGGAGTAGCTTTTTGTAGTTGCTAAAAGTAATAGCTTGTGTAAAATGAACTGCATGTAAATATTTTTTAAAAGCGGGGAAAAAGGAAAGATAGGATACTTCAGAGTGTATTTTGGAGCGGCATATGCTTTGCAGTGTGCATTAGGCATGCATCGGTACCTGCCTAATGCACCCTCTCATGGGTTATTGCTCTTGCATAGTTTGAACACTTTCCAAGTCCTTTTGAATGACAGTGAGATGCTTTGTTATATAGACATCAGGCTAATGATTCAAATGTAGTTTGAAACTCCAGCATAGAGAGGTACTCAGATATGGAGCATGTGCGCTTCTTAATAAAACTGAACAACAGTTACAAACCATAGGAAAATTAGCAGGTGCTTGTGTGTGTAGATGGAAAAATTAGGAAATACTTCTGGAATAATTATAGTCTGGCAGAGACTGCAGGAAAGATTTTTAAGCAGGCTTTTCAGCATATAAACAGATCTGTTCTACAAACATTGCTAATCTCTTTCTGTTCCTACTTAGTCCTTGCTATGCAGATAAGACTTGTCCAACCTGTTACTCGGTACATGCTGTTATGTAGTGGGAAAACTCAAAAGAATAGGAAACCTTTTCATTTATGCATGATTTCTTTGCTGCTAATTCCTATGGAAGTATGAAATAATTTAGGTCTTTAATATTTTAATTTTTTCTTAAATTCAAATTAGCTACAGTACTGTCCTGTTCCTGTTCATAGCACATTACATCTGATTTAGTCAATTGTTTGGGAAGGATTTTACACAGAGAGTATAAAAAATATTACAGATTTACTCATGTGTTTAATAGGTTGCAGAGGGTTAAAGATTCAGGAGGTAGAATTGCACATATCCATATTTCTGAGACAGTTTCAAATGCTCATATTTGTAGGTTTTGCTTTTGTTATGCTTCATAGCAAATTAAACCACTGATAGCATTTGATGTGTAGTTGATTCTTTAAATAACTTCAGGTTTGCAGTCATAAAAGGAACAAATGCAAAGGCTGATGTTACATTTGTTTTTACGTTTCTTTGCTTTAAGCGTAGGGCTTCAGGAGTTAGCCCACAGCTGGGATGGTGGCAGAGGGTGGAAAGGAGGACCCTGCCGACTGTGCAGGAAATACGAGGTGAAAGGCTCTTAGGCTCTGCAGCAGTCTCGCTGTCAGCATCACAAACTGTCTGACAGCATTTAGGAAAGGCTGGGTGAAATCAGGTCTTTGGAAAACACAGGGGTGTTTGGAAGTGTTTAAGGGAACAAGCTTACACGCTTTACAATGGTACGGACGGTTCTGTTGCCTCAGGAGGAGAATTGACAAAAGATAAGCTGTGATGTATGTGCATGTATTTGTGTGTCATGCAAAGCAAGATGAAGTAATGCTGAAACTGGTGCTCCACCCGCATGACATGGTGTGGGGAGCGTGCAGGGGCTCTTTGTGGAGAAATGGTGCTGAAGTTGAGCTGCATGTGAAATGAGGATGTCATGCACTGTGTGGCAATAGATGTATGATGTGGCACCTGTGGACCGCATGGCAGTGTGGCTGATGGACTTATGAGCCGCTTGGCAGAGCATAGAGAAGGTCAGCTGACAGCAGGCTCCTATGGAAAACCAGTGATGTATTCACTCAGCTGGATGTACAGGGATCTTAGCTATGTGAGAAGAGATTTAAAATGCAGACACGTGAAGCAGCTGCTCACTAAACATTTCAGTTTCTTTTTTACTAACTATATATCTTGTTAAAAGTCTTCTTTGGTGTAGTAGAGAACAATAATGTGGTTTTTTTAATAGCATTTAGGAAGCCAGTTCTATAAAATCAGTGAACAAAAGGCATGTCTGCTTGAATAATTTTAATGTAGTCTTAAAGTAGAAAATTTATTGCATTTGACTTCTTGCACCTGCAGTAAGCATTTATGTATACTCGAAGAACTGAGGTAGAAAAATAGATTGTAAGACTTGAATCCTTGATTTAACTTGCAAAATGATTTCACATGGCAGATGAAACATTGGGTTTTTTCTGAAATGTAATAGCTGATATCATCTAGGGGTTTTTTTTTTTTTTTTGTACTTTGCTGTAACCTACATTTTTCTTAAGACCTTTTAACTGAGATAGTTCTTTGAAAGGCTTATCATTTTTATGAGGACCCTGGGGAAACAGCAACTGGTTGGGGGGGACCATTGGGCTTTGCTTTACCGAGTACTTCTGTGCTAGGTCAGGAATAAAATGTTTGGACAGTTGGTGTAAATAAACAGTAGGTCTAAACAATCATGGTTTCATTTCCTATAATCAGTAAGATGGAAATATGTGTGTGAATCAAAATCTTGTAATTGTGTGAATTGGTCTGGGAAATTAATATTAATGGAAAAAACTGTTTCTTTTGATCCTTTACTTGATTGTTTGGCTCTTTCTCAATCAGCACGAGTTTGCAACAGCCTTTTTACCTAATCTCTCAGATCTCCAAGATTTGCCAGTAAAAGACATTCTTTTGGAGCCTATTTTAAAGCAATACGCACATGAATTTCATTTTTACATTCCATTTTTTGTAGATTGCTACTGTGAATGCATGATTCTCTTGCTGCATTTAAACCTATTACCAATAAATTGATTGTACTGGACCACAATAACAACAAAAAAGATATTTCAAGGCTAAACAGGTAGGATAGGTCTTATATAGGGTAGAATGGAGGTTTTACCCCATGCATTTTCCCAAGCAAACCTGGAACAGTTCATCCAAGGTGCTGGATTTCTGCCACTGAGAGGAGGAATTCAGAGGCAGATGGATATGGTGGGAGATTTCATGCAGCACTTCACTGAAGAAAGCCTTCAGATTGATTGAGCAGCAGCTGATAACCACTTTTGTCTATTCAAGTATGCCTTAACAGCATTAGAAACAGTGATATTTTGCTAGCAGTGGGTGAGTTGATAAAACATCACAGTTATGGCCTCTGCGTTTCCACTGGGGAACACCTCGCTGTGCCGGGCAGTTGTGCACACATGTGCACCCAGTGAAAGACCATCCCTGATCTGAAAGGCTTGCTGCTTACCACGTAGTAGTTACCCTGTTCCTGTGCTCATATAATTGACTTAAAGAGCCATAACAAAGATTTGGCATGGAGATAACAGCTGAAGCGATGCACTGAAGTGCAGAGTGCTAGAGGATCCAGCCGGGCTTAACAAAACTGGAGTTTTGGCACTCTTCCACCGATTTAACTTCAGTCAAAACATTTTCCTGGGCTGGGGTTTGTAAGCTAACACTTGAGTTAGATTTATTGATGTGTCTCAGGCTGACTTAAACAACTGGAAGAAGTACACAATTGTTTTTATTATGAGTGGCATGTAGATAATCAAGAGGGAGAAATGTTGTGGGAGGGGATAACACTACAGGGCAGTCCATTTGTGAGTGGTGAGAGTTGTTCTGGGTGCTGAAATCCTGGTGAGCTGGGTCTCTAATGGGTGTATTCACCTTAATTTTTCTTACTGCCTTCATACTGTTTGAACACTGTCTTATCCTAACGAATTGCCACTGTGCTGCTCTAACATGGCCACGTTTGAGTTCATTTATACATTCTTAATCCATGGCAGTTGCTAAGTGCTTTACAAGTGCTTGTTTTCATCAAGGGGAAAAAAAACCCCACCTTGCAGCAAGCTCCAGGTGCTGCAGAGGCAGGGTAAGGTACCACTGAAACAGTTGCTTACACAGCAGCTGACGCACAGTAGCTTGTTACCCTGCTGCCAGCATGCCTGCTCTTGCCCTGTGGCCAGTTAGGAATAATACAAGGTTGCTTTTTGTTGACAGGAGACTGTATGACCGCCTTTGACTTTTAAGTACATAAAAATGGGAAAAGGTCATTTCTGACAAGAAGTAGATCTTGGTCTTGTGTTCAGGATGGGTTTGCATGTGAAACAGCTGGTTTAAAAGCTGAACTCTGGCTACAGGAAGATTTATCTTAACTGCAGTAAGTTTTTAACAAAATCAAGACTGTAGGTAGCACACTTAAGTAGAAGACCCGTTACTTTTTCAGAAGACTGTATACTATGACAACAGTTCTTTTGCAACCCTGGGTTACTATGGTACATCTGTGGTTACTTAAACACACACTTTCCCTAGTGAGATTTCATCCTAGGACACTTCCTTTTAAAGTTACTTTGCATCTATGTTGTATTGTAATGTTTAGGATGGGTGGAGCAAGATCAGCCCTGGAAAGTGACTGCACGTTGCATGAATGTGTTTTTCAACTGTCTCTATCTTCTTCCTCCTTATCTGAGGAAATCAAAATAAGAGTACATCCTTAGAGATAATTTTTCCCTTGCCCATTGACACTTTTATTTGGCGGGTTTCTCAACATCTAGCATTCTTCTGGAAGAAGAAACCCTGGAGAAAATTCTGTGACTTATTTCTCCCTGTCTTTTTCCTCTCTTGTTTCCTTATTACTTCCTCACATCATTTTTGCATTAATTAATAATTACTGTAGAGGCATGTGTGACATTTGGTGAGGGCTTTGTGATAATTTTTTTCTTCATTTGTAATATTTGGTAGAAGTTTGGGCTTTGATCTGGAAATGTGTCGCAGTTCTTATGTGGGAAGCTCTGCTGGCTTTAGGAAGGCAAGTAAAAATACTTTCATCTTCATGGGTGTAAGTGCTAGTAAGGTTGCTATCCTAGCGTGTGTGGCTCTTGGTAGGTAAAAACACAAAAAAGAAATAGCTGGTTTTTGTGGTAAAGGTGACTTGTAGGCTTTTAGGAATATGTTTCTATAGCTATTGATAATATGTTGTTCATAACTGGGGAAAGCTTGCTACTGGGGCGTAGCCTTAGATGAGATGTCATTGTATGTGTATATGAAGTATTTGATCAGAAATTACCTTTTATGGACAGTATTTTAAATGGAAAATTGACTGCACCTTTTGTGTAAAAGTCCTTTTTCTGCACTCATTTTTCATAGAACTCTCCTGAAGGGGAAAAAAAAGGAAATGGAATTCTTGTGTTGATTGTCATTCTATGCTCTAATGAAAAAAAAAAAAAAATTGCTTTGTTTTGTGTTTGTTATCTTAGAATAATGAGCACATGTTTGAGCTTCTTTAAGAAAAAAAAAAAAAGACAATGTCCACTCAGGAAACATGCTTTTCAGGATAGGAGAAGGGAAAGGAGAAGAATGGAAGGATATAAAGCCATCCACCAAGTACATGCTCCTCTGTAAACTAAACAAACCTATTTAGCGATGTCTTTTACCTGCTCGTCCACTTAACGTCAGAATCTGCCTGTTTCTGGCTGTGTCTTAGGCAATCTAGATAAATTTCTAAGCAACATAGTATATGCAAAATATGCAAAGAGTGGTGAGTTACTGCAGTAAGTCTGTGCATAGCAATTTCCAAGATGTTTACAGCCATCAGGTATGTCAGTGAAAAGTTCTGTTCCGCTCACGTCAAAAGCGTTTTGTGGCCTTGAACCAACAATGTCTCCTAATTGGTTCAACTTGGCTGCCCTTAACTTGATTCAACCAGGCAGCTCATGTCTTTTGCTCATTTGGTGGACCTGCTGTGGCTTAGAAGGAAGATGAAATGTTGCTGTGCTTGCTCTGGCATGTAGAGGCACTTGAGATGGTGGTGTGAATGCAGATGCCCTAGGCTGTATTATGCAGCATGGCTGTTCTCATTGGAAAATAAGCTAACACGGAAGGAGTTTGCCTCAGCACAGACAAACCATCAGGAAGATAACGTCCAAGGCTTGTCAGAATGGATCTAAGCTAATGCAAGATGATGCCAAGATAAATCCAGAAGAAAGAAGAGTGATAGATGAAAACTCAAATGTGATCCTGCAGTCACTGTGGTGATGGATGGTGCCTAATGAAAACTACACAAGGAGTCTTCTAAGAAGTCCTTTCTAAATAGCTTATGAACTTGTATGCTGAAGCAGGTTTCGGGAGGGGAGGCAGGAAATGCTTAGAAATGGTGTGAGTATGGGACCACTTGAAAGAAGACAAGTAGAATGGTGTGGGATAAGAATGTGAATTAGCTGCATGACCGCTGTGGGGGCAGCAAGAGGAACAGAGTGACTGGCCTTTGAAATCTGGTTTTCCTGTGCTTTGACGGTAGATGTTTTCTCTCTGAGCTAAACTTCCAAGCAGACCCAAAGTTTACATTCTGGTAGAAAGGCTACACCCCATATGTTTGTTGATAGTGCCAAGGCCTTGTATTTACTTCCAGCAGCCTTTGATCTAGGAAGGCATGCTGTAAGTACCTTTGAAGGGTAAATGTCTTTTCTGTTTGTGCGATCATTTCCTCAGGCCTTTTTGCAGACAGGTCTTGGGGTGATCATGGGTGACTCAGAGTCCCCTCCCTGTTAGAGCAGGATCTGCTCAGCAGGGAATGCCGTTTCTCCAAACAGACCGATTCTCAGACAAAGCCAGGATGTAACACGCTGTCAGAGGGATCTGGGTGTGCATTTCTCAAAGTACCAGCTGAGCTTAACCGGATTGGTCTTGAGTCTGAGAGCGCGCTGTTGGAGCACCTCTGGAGGCACTTGGGTCTATGTGAAAATGTTTGCTCAGCTGTGCAACAGAGGAGTGCAACTGTGTTAGCGATAGGCTGAAGTCTCCCATTTTGATACAAAGAGTAAAGTTTAGAATAACTCATTCTTTGCTGTCGCCTCTGCAAAAGCTGCTCACATGTAAGCTCAGTCTTGTCACAGTTGGGTCACCACAACCAAGACTGCTTGGTGTGCAGCTGTTAGGAGACTCTCGGAGCCTGGGGAGTAGTCCTGCACTCAGGTCCCATCCTAGGCCGCCAATCTAGAGCTGCTCCATCCGTGCTGCAGCCAAGGCACCAGCAGCTTTGTCTGAATTTTTCTGTGCATACTCAATTACTGAAATAGCACTCGAATTGCAGATCTTTACTCACCTACCCCAAAAGACATATGTGCCTTCAGGGCTGAAAGGCAGTCGGACCACTTACTTGGCTTGGGGAAATCCTGAGATGTGTGCCTGATGAATTAGGCTGCTGTATACAGAACACCTTGTCTCTGAGAGGTGAAGTGGTCAGGATTTTTTGTTGCACGTACCTGGTGATTTAAATTTTTCACATTTCCTCCTTTGCCTGCCACATCCAGATCAAACAAAGCCTTAAATTCATCATTGTTCCAACACCTTGTCTGCTCTCCTTGTAATTACACTTCACACATCCACACCTTCTTAGAAGTCTTCCTAATATATTTGCATTTAGATGGAGAATGACAACTTTCATGTTCCCTGTGTAACTTATAATTAACACCTTCTCTGACAGCGTTCTATTAACATCAGCGTACATGGGGTGAGGTTGAAAGCCTGTGTTTCTTTAGAGACTTCATTTCTGTAGCATCACGAGTGAAGAGACTGCCTCTTGGTTTGTTCAGGTGCTTCAACTACAGCAACATAGTTAAGTGTTGTTATTGAAGACGACTAAGTAAAGATTGCATAAACTGAAGTAATTGTCACACTTTTTCCAAATTGTCTAAGTTGCCGCTGTATGCAGCGGTTAAGTGAGACTGGCCTTCAGCATGAACTCCTGGTTTTTGTTGGGAACATCTTTCTGCTAACACCGTCTGACTGTTTGCATGCTGTATTCTGGCCTCGGGGGGGTTCACCACTTTGGGAGAGGGTCGTTTGTTTGTGTTATATATTCACCATGAGACTTCCTTGCCTCTTGCAATCCAAAGCTTTCTGCTCGTAGAGTAAATGGTGTGTCTGTGGAGACTGAGGAACCATTGACTCGGGTATGAGAGCTCCCGTCACTATGGAGAGGAGGAGGAATAGGATGCCCTGCTGCTTAGGGGAGCACTGCAGCTTGGAGCACTCCTATTGGAAGCATTTTCAGCTGGATAGTACCACACCTTTTGTGAAAATTTCCAAGTTGTCGTGGTTTAACCCAGAAGGCAGCCAAAGACCACACAGCCGCTTGCTCACTCCCCCCCTCCCCTCCCCAGTGGGACGGGGAGAGAATCAGAAGGGTAAGAGTGAGAAAACTCGTGGGTTGAGATAAAGACAGTTTAATAGAACAGAAAAGCATGGGAAAATAATAGTAATAATAATAATAATGATAGAATATACAAAATGAGTGTACCTGCTGAGCAATGCCGAGCAATGCCCAAAAAACAGCGATCACTGCTTCCTGGACACGCCTACCATTCATATACCGAGTATGATGTCACATGGTATGGAATACTCCGTTGGCCAGCTGGGCCAGCTGTCCCGGCTATGCTCCCTCCCAATCTCTTGTGCACAGGAAGCTGAAAAGTCCTTGACTGTAGGGTACTTAGCAACAACTGAAAACATCAGTGTGTTATCAACATTCTTCTCATACTAAATCCAAAACACAGCACTAGGAAGAAATTTAACTCTATTCCAGCTGAAACCAGGACATCTGTCTAGTGTGATATTGCTATAATGGTTTTCATTTACAACTAAATAAAAGTTAGATTTTAAACATTTCAGTGCGTGAGGGAAAATCCAAGTCAAAACTTTTCATTTGTTTGCCTTTTTTGGGTAGGCGGAGAAGGGGTTGTTACTGTTAATTATTCACATCTTTTCACAAATCATCTTTTTCCTCTTTTGAGCCTTCAGTGGTTTGTAGACCATAGGCTGAGAAATACTGCTCTGAAGCCTGGGGTGTTTTTTTTAAGCGCATAACCATTTGAGAATTTGGGGTTTTTAGGCTCAATTCTGTGAAGGGTTTGTCATGTTTGAAGAACATCTGAGAGTTCCCAATTCCTGCCAAAGTCACTGGGCACTGATACGGGCTCAGCTCTTCTCAGGAAATGTTCAGGCTTACTCCTGGGAACTGCTTGATGAAGAAAGGCTTATTGATGCCAAAAGGAAGCAAAAACCTTTTAATGGCTGAGTAATGAATATATTTTTAAACTTGGCAACAGCAATAGGAAACGAATAAGTAAGAATTTGAACCCAAAGATTACCGTGGAAGAGGCAGAGTGAGAAGATGCTTAATGTTACATAGGTAGAACTGATTTTTTGCTGGCAAAAGCTAACTTAGCTTCTACTTAAGCAAACTGGGAGTTCACTACTGCCTGTTATAACATCCCAGCCATTCTCCACTTCAATTTTTTGGTGTAATCTAGAGCACTGTGTTTTTAAAACATAGGAAGAGGTGTATTCAGTATCATTTTTCCATATGGTTTGAAGGAAAGCTTGTAGCAGCACTGGATTTTCTTGGAACATTATTTTTGTTCAAAAATATTTGCCAGGAGGTCTCTTACAGTCTTCGTGGAAGTACGGATGGGCTGTGAGGCCTTGATCTCTTGCTCAGCAGTCTAATGCCGCTATCGTACAGTCAGTAAACAGGGCTGGATAGACTTGATGAGTTGAAGGAGCTAGAGGAAGCAAAAACTTGAAAAACAAATTCCAACTCATATTTCTCCAGTGTGAAGATATGTGTTTTTGGAAAGTATATATCAAAGCTGCTGGATGATGATGCAGAAAATAATTGACTAACTATACCATCTGTTGCACTTCTGCCATGTGTTTTCCTCTTATCATTTGTTTCTGTTCAAACTGTGTATGTTCTGTGAAATAGTGTTTGATGTGAAACAGAACTTAAAAATATCCCGCAAGTCACAACTTGACGATGTTTCCGTAAAGGAAAGGAAGCAGAGGTTGGGACGAGGCATTTTTGATGCTGTTTGGTATTAACTTTAAGGTCGTCCTTTCATCTGCTTGTGTTACAGTCACTGTCAGGCAAGCTGCTTAAGTGATACAGTGTGAGAGCTGAGCGCATCTGTGATGCTCGGTAACTTTCTGTGCCATGCGTTTATCCATGTTTCTTTTCAAGTTGATGGGCTGATGAGTGAAACTGCATATTTAATCTTTGTAGATGTGACCCTGGCTGTATAAATTGGTGGTGATTCTTCTATGGAGACTTCTAGAGCAGCAGAGCTGGGGCACTGCAGCGAGGCCGTGACAGTGCATTCGTGTGATTTCTGTTTAACCTTTTTTGGGGGTGATGTGTCTTGCCTTGAAATTAAACAAGAATATGTCTCTCAATCTTGAGAAATGTTAATCAGCAGCTTCTCATGATGAAAAAGAGTCCATTTTAATGACAAAACAGCTTCAATAAATTTGTGATTTCCTGCAGTTGTACTAAAAGGAAATGTTCTCTTTTAATGTTTCAGAGGAAGAGGTTCTGTGCGTTCAGAAGGAAGTGAGTGTCGTTTGTGTGTTTGCTTTTTAGCCTTTCTCCACCCCCTTCCCTGCTGCTGGAATAATTCCTTTTGGGAGCCAGCAACAGATCTTATTACAATTAAAACTAAAGCAGATTTTTATTTTCATTTCATTACGATTCAGAGGACATTATGATTCAGGACAGGAGGAGAGGCAGAATTTCTTCCTGCACCAGTCTATTTTTTGAAAATGTTGTCATGGGCTGGATTGTGACATATCAGCATTTGAAACTCAGTGACATGACAATCCTTACTACAGAGAGTGGCTTCAGAGCACATTGGTATTTTTATGGTTCCTGTTACAGACCCAAGCCTGGATGATGTCGTGGGTCAGGGTATATGTTTTGCTGAACTTTCTGAACTAAATCTCTTGTTACTGGAGCCAGCGGACTATCTTTTCCAGCATGGGCTGCTCTGAGCCTAGGAGTTTTTTACTGTTTCAGTGTGTAGCAAAGCGTGATTTGGGTTTTTTGGGGACGGGGGTGGGGGTGGGGGGATTTGTGCATGTGTTTACTTCTTGTGGAACATGTTTGAAGATGATCAAGACTGAACTAATATTTCGGGGCAGACATTCAGTCTCATCTGCCTGTTTGAACACACGGTGTATTTGGGTTTTCCTGGTGACATGCCAAGTGTAGCCCAGCTGCAGGGAGTGCAGCACTATTTTTAACTCTCAAATTTTGAACTGTTTCCCCCCTGAAGATGGGCAGGATGGGACCATGGAGTCCCCCAGCTCCCTGACTCCCATGTGCTTGGCATGTTGGTGCTAAGCCTGGAGGTCCCAAAGCATTTCCACAAATCAGTAAGGAAGGTTTTTTGAGTTCCCATTCAAGAAAATTTAAATATCAAAGCTGCTAATCTGGAGAGGTTCCTGAAGAACAGGAGCTGGGGTTCACCCTGCAGCTTTGGCACTAGCAAGGTTAGGGCTCTGTCTATGCATGTGCGGGGGACAGCTTGCTGGAGCCTGGCAGGTGGCTTTGCTGCACGGGTTTCCTCCGATGGCGCCTCACAGGCTGCAGAAACCTCCTCTCCTCTTGGCACGGGTCCACACAAGGCCTGGCTGACTATGGTTCTCTGATGCTTTCTGCCTGGCTTCCCAAAACTGACTTTGGGGAAACTGTGCAGTGTTATGAGTTACAGCATGGCCAAGGTTTTCAAAAGCTTTAAAAAGCATATTGACAAATACCCTAAATGGCCAGGTTAATGGTGGACAGAAACAGTGTCTCCCCAGATGTTGGGACTAGGATAAAACAGGCTTATATTAAAAAAAGTGGACATTTCAGTAGACAGTAGATGCTTCTGCTCTGAATTAGGAATGCCATCTAGTGCAATAAAACTTAATTGTTTTTAAATAAAAGCCCCTTAGTATGAGATGAGGCAGCGTGCATGGAAACTTGACATCTACGTGATAAAATATACGCATTAAAATGAATTTTAGCTGTTGTCTTCAGGTAGTTTAAGGGCTTGTCTGTCACTTAGAGAAGGGAGGGCTGGTGGTCCTAACTGCATGACCAAATAAGTAGCTACTCAGTGTTTATTCCCTTATCCTTCTGCTTTTAAAACTGTACCTTCTTCTGTGCACTGAAGTTGGAGGAAAACTCTGAATGAAAATTGGTTTGATCCATTTCAGAAAGGGAGGCAGAGGATGGATGGCGATCCTGAATAGCAAAACGGAAGGGAGTGACCCCTCGTCTGGCTGAATGGGTAGTCAGCTGTGCACAGCCAGCAGCGTGGGCCACTAGTCACCATGACAGCATGAAGAGGTCTGCAGTAGTAACAACGCATGACTAACCTTGCTGTGCGGTGCCCGGTAGTACTGTACGTGTGAGAGCACCTGTGTCCGCTGGGCTGTCCTGGAGCAGGCACATTCGTTTTCTTTTAAACCTGCAGGAACTGGCATTATGGCAAAAAGGTGCTGTCCCTTCCCCTCCCCTCTGTCCCTCCTCTCTTTCTCTTCACACACTCTTTAAAAAGAATTTATTGCTGGGAAGAGAGCTTGGGGTCAAGGAAGGTTCAGGGAAAGAAAAGGCCTTTAGAAGGTATTACAGCTGCTGTTTTTGCAGCAAGCGGCATGTAAGATGTTTTACTTCAGTGTTGGGATGCATATAGGAAAGATAGCTACTTCTCATTGTAAATATTATTGTTGCAAGAGACGCAAGTTACAGTTGTTTAGGATTTTCCTTTTGTTTTAATGTAATCAGAACCTCTCAGCAAAACAGCTTGATTGCTCTGAATTTGGAAGCTCGCCAGCCTAGAAATAGAAAGATATCTGTAATCCACATGGATGTAGCACTGTTGTAGTAGAAAACAGTTTGCAGGGTCATAATATGTGGCTTGGGTGTGGGGTTTTTTGTTTGTTTGTTTTTGTTTTTTAATTGCTGCTGTTAGTTTTTAAACTACTTGCAAGTTATGGGCTTCTCTTGCTCTAAGTTGAGATCTAGTGAGACACAGCAAGGCATAATGTGAAACAAGAACCCTGATCGGCCAGTGCTGGCAGCAGGTTTTGTCCTGGGAGGACAAATTAAAATAGCCTATGAGGTTTTCCCCAGTTCTTCCAACATGTCAGACTGATGTTTTGCTTGCCTCCTTTCCAGTAAATTTTTGCTTGTGCATGTATGTGCACATACATATTCTGTTTTGTCTTAATAATTAAGACTTGATGTTATTATTTTGTGGTAAGGAGGATGAAATATATGAGTAGTAATATTGTGCTAATGCTTTGGTTTATGATTAACTTTTATGAACTCAAATAAATTTTTAATATTTGAGGGTTGTTTGGTTTTTGGGGGGATTATGGGTTTTTTGTTTCATTTTCGGGTTTTGGGGGGTTTTGGGTTTTTGTTTGTTTGTTTGTTTGTTTTTTCTTTTTGAAAGGTGCAGAAGCTGAACTTTGTGAGCTGATGTATAGTGTCCAAATGATGACTTCCCTTCATTTTGCCAGAGGTTTGCTCATGTGTGCCCAAGGTCAGGCCTGTTTTGCATGCCTGAAGAATGCACTCTCATTGCCCAACACAAGGTCCATTGAAACTGATAAGAATTTTTTTGCCTATTTCAGTGGGCTTTGGCTCACTGCTCTGCAAGTTGAAACAACTGAACAAAACACAAAACCTCTAGGTCAGAATTTCCACTTGTTTGTTTTGCAGCAGAGTCTCACTGTGGAGTGATTCAACCTCTCGATGCTCTTCCAGCCAGGGAGATACACACGTGGTTATGCTGATATTTGTGGATCATCACTAATGCTTTTCAGTCTTGGTTTACTGCTGATAGTGGCATGCTGTTTTGTATTTTCCTGCAAGAATACTAATCTGACTAGTTTATGGCTCCTGCCCTTTTTACTCCTGCAACCGTAGGAAAAAAACTTTTAATACCAAGTCATGTTCTGTATAGGTTTATCATACAAAGGGAGAACACGCGTGAACATATGGATTCCTACTGACTCCCCATGTCAGCCATCCGGCGTGTGGACATGATACCCAGCTTGTTAACTGGATCCATCTAAAGTATTGTGTGTATTTTGTGTTTAAGAAAGTTGATCTACATTATCTCCTTGTTGATAAATCTTATGTGAAGAGGAGCAAATTTTAGATTACTGCTGAAAACTAGATAAGGAGGTGGTAGTGAAGTCATTACAGGACAGGATGCTTGACTCTAGTAGCGTGAGGGGACTGTTACTCAAAGTCTTCAGTGCTTTATAGGAATGGCCGCTACTACAGTAGTGCACCTTAAAAGCTCTCAAGTATTCAAATGCTATTGCATGTGTCTTGCTAAATAATAATGCAGATTATAAAGTGATGTGTCATGCTCTAGTAGTGACATCAGAGTTTTTGAAAGGTAACTGAGGTTGTTAGGGAGTTTGGGAATGGGTCTGTTAGAAGAGAAGTTAACTCTTTCAATCTTGACAGTGTTCCCCAAGAAACTTGTGTTCAACCTCATGGCTTGTATGTCTTTCTCTGTCCCCTCTGAAAGAGGCAAACAATCTCTTACCTGGGAAGATAAAATGAGATGGGCTCATTTTAAAACAATCTGTTTTAAAAAGAGATGGATTGGCTGTGGCTTTTGTCGTTATGTATTGTTTAGATGAGCATTTTAAATCACTTTCATTTTTTATCATCTTGGGCTTCAGCAGAGAGCTATGCCAGCTCAACAGCTTGTCTCCAGGAGGCCTGGTTCTGAAGTGTGCTGCAACAATCTGCAAATTGCAGTAGCAAAATCTATTTTGGGGAAAGCTAGGACAGTATCTGTGTGTGCTGTGTACTCCAGCCAACACCATGAGTAATTTAGGGAGAAAACAAAGAAAACTGAGTATGTGTATTTACTGTTGCAGTTGTATTAAAAAGTACTGTTTAGATCTAAGTGCTTGGCATTCACGGTGTGGATCAAGACAGAAACAGTAACAGGGCAGGCTAAGATGTCGGCAGTGTTGTGCAGACTAAAGTGTGTGTGTGTATCAAAAGACACATCAAAGTGGGAGAAGGAACTTTGCTCCCTTCAACACAGTTGTCACACTTGTAAAAAGTAGATCCCATTCGTGTCTTTTAATTTCCTGTATGTCCCTCTGTCTATTGAATGATGAAAATGATGGCTGAAGTACTGACAGGGAAAAACATGACTGGGAAAACAGCTGATACTCAAGGAGGAGGAGTTAAAACTAACTTAAAATTGTCCTTTTGTACCTTCAGCAATGTACTGAATACTATCATTAGGCTCAAAAACATACTTGGTGATAACTTCAAAAGGAAAAAGTCAAGGTAGGTGAGGAAGAGCTGGAGCTGAGCACCCGGTTGCAGTAAGAGTCTTGATTATTCTGAACACATCAGAAGAGCTCCTTGCAAGAGACTTGTATAATTTCTTAAGGGAAGGTACTGACTGCAGGGCAAAGAGGCTGGGAAATCATAGAATCATAG
>VZTQ01012014.1:77260-215399 GCA_013400755.1 Pelecanoides urinatrix | reverse complement strand
CCAGCCGAAACCAGGACAGAATTATACACTGTGTGTGCAGTAGTCAACCCTCATCTTACCCAACATGAGGCTTGGATCATTAATACTTTTTAAGTGTTCACATGCTTTCCTAATGACTGATGAAGGAAATACTTGTATAAAGAAAATACATAATCCTTTAACAATAATGGGACTTAACACTATTTCTGGACTAATAAATACTCTGGATCAGAATCTGTTCTCTAGATCTGCAGCCGGCTGAAAAAGCACAGTTCATGGTGATAATGTCTGATCTCGCTTACCTTCCAAACTGTTGTGAACGGTCCCTGGCCTGTGCAAAATCTACTGCTGTGCCTAGGAATTGTTGTGAATTAGCATGAACTATTAACAAGCAGGGGTCCTAACAACTTAGTGCCCTGGTCCTTAAGCTGCCCTCAAACTTGGTAGGACTGTGAAAAAATCTGACTGAGGATAAAAGGCATTACTTGTATCACAAGAAAGGAATAATTGTATCTTTAGAAACCTCTCCAAAAGCATTTTGACACAAATTCATTTTCCCTGTATGTCAAAACTTATGGTTTCCAGTGGTTGATTTGGGCTTTGTCCATTAGAAAGAAGAGTCAGCTTGAAACAGTCAAGTACCTCAAGGGAAGTGCTCTTGATCAGAATAGCTGGTGTTAACTAATTCATGGCAGAATGTGAATTGACTGTAATTTGCTTTCACGTGTAAAATTTTGCTTGTAAAGTGTTTTCTTTCATCAAAATACATTAAGGAGTACAGAGGGAGGAACCAAGCTTTGTTTTGCTTGGTGTTTCTTAAACAAGCAAAAGCTTCGAGTAGTTATTTTAATATAATTTGCCCCATTGTTTGCATAATTTTTGATAAGTCTGTTGACTAATTAACTTGACTGACCACTCATTGTAATCAACAGAGGGGTAAAAGTGAATGTTTCATGCTCTCACTTCAGAAAGGTCAACTTTTTCTTCCTATTCTCTTTTTCTTTCTCTTTGTCTCTCCCTCTGGATGTGAATATATGCCACATCATCGCTGGCTGGATGCCGAACACACGTCTTTGGGGCTGTGGTTGCCTGGTTCATTTTTCCGGTGCCGCTTCTCTGGCTGTATGCATTTAGTTGGATGCAGTAGCTCTCAGGCACTGTATTTGCATTCCTCAGCATTTTCCAAGCCTTTTCATTGGAGACAGTAAGTATTAATTAATGGTCTTGGAATTTGTCCAATAAATTGCCAGTGAGATACCTCAGGTGCTGTTAACAATATTACTGTCACACATAGACTGTGCAGCATGTAACATTTTGATATCCACTATCATGTTTCTGAGAAAAACAAATATATATATATATATCTTCAAAAAGCTAAAACCAATATTCAGAGTTTTAAACAGGATGTGGTGAGTTATTACTTTCCAAGTCTTCCTCTTTATTACTATTTTCCTAATGATTATTCCTATAGAAAATTCACCAACAATTTTTGCTTGATATTTTTAAGAATATTCACATTTCAGACATTTTAGTCAACTACATTTGACAGTTATCTATCAATCAAATTCTAATTAAACCATGGACTTGTACACCAAAAATACATTGATACTTGACAGGAAAAAATCATGGTACAGACACTGCTTAGAGATTAATCAGTAACTTTCCAGAAGTCAGACTGAGAGTATAATGCAATGTGAAACCTGGCACAGGTTGTGTTACCATGTACTTCCATGAACAAGACAAAGGCAAGTGTTACAGCACCAGTAACTGTACTTCCAGGAACCTTCTCCAGTTGTCATAAAAGACCCATCATGTTGATTTTCTGCACACAGATATGTTAAAAATCTTTTGAGAACTACTGTATGTACTTAGTAAATTCACATGGAAGCTAGCATGTCAGTGGATCTCAATTCTCTAAAAACATTGTTTTAAGAGCCAAGGATGTATTTGAGAGACTCATGATAATTATAAAAGCTGTTTTAAAACTTGTGGACCATTACTTTTTTCCAGAAAGGAATAAACACTATTTGTATCTTGTGACATTCACCCTGTGTTCCAGGCAAAATCATTATAGTTTAGGGGGACTAAACAAACGTTCTTCAAAACGTCTCACTTCTATAATGATGCTTGCCAAGGCACCTATACTCTACAGAAATTCAGTCTTTTTCTTTAATAGTCATGATATACAGTTCCAAAGGTAGAGCATGGCTCCTGAAATACATTTTCTAGGGTAGTCCGATTTCCATTGCCTTATTTTAGCAATTTGCTTCACTTTTCTAGAATCAACCATAATATTTTTTGTTTAAGAAATGTTACCAGTAGTACTTTACTTTTTCTAACATGATTAGCATTAGATTTTGATTCTGTTTTCTTACTTGCCAGCAACACAAAGCAACACAGTTCTTCAAGTTCAACATTGTCTTTACCTACGGTACTATAATCAAGATAGGGATTGTCCATATAACTTATACTCTAGTATCTGTTTTGGCACACACTTTTAATCTAGTGTTTCTTTGAAAACTGTCTCAATCATTACAGAGGACTGCTTATTCTTTACAATGGTATGAATTAGGAGAGGAGTTTCTGTCCATTTAGTCCATTTCCCATCCCATTAACCCTGAGACCAGAGGCTGGTGGTGCCTTTGCATTTATAGTAGAAAATATGCAGTTTTTTTCATAGGCCTTTCAGTGAGCTGGTGCCAGTTGTTTCTCCTTGCTCACCTCCTTAATCCGTGTCAGATTGGTAGTGCATAGAGATTCAAGAAAGTTAGCTTTCCAAATGCAGTCAGGAATAAAACATTAAGCTGTGCAGTTTTACCAAATTTGACCTGTGTCAGAGTGCAGCTTCTCCTTAAAAATACCTTGTGCTAATTCTCTGTCTGGCTAGTCTGATGTAGATGAAATCATTCCTAATTCCTGATTTTGCATGAACAAATGCTTCCACACAGGCATAATCCATGTTCTATTACCTCATCACTATACCATCTGAGCACCTCACACTCACTAATGAACCTTATCATCACAATAGTTTTGTTTGTAAAGATGAGACACTGGCATACAGTAAAAGATTAGCCAAGGTCATAATGGGAATGTGTCTGCACTACATACTGCAGTGCAGAATGGAAACACTCAGGGTAGTCCTACCATTCTCAGCAGGATCAACATTCTGCATTATTTGCCTCTGGTCTTATCAGCATTGTTTTAGATATTTAGGTGAGGTACTTTGGGTATCTTTAGGCTTTTATGCAAACTTATTTTTCTGCTTATAATAGAATTTCTAATTTCTGGGTACAGATAATAATGTGTAGAGGGAAGGTTCAGGACATATAGGATCAAGGTCTTGAGTTAAAAAAGTAAAAATCTGTTTCTCCTCTACAAGAAAATTTATTGAACAAACCAAGATAGTCATTGGATGCTGTAATGATCAAATGTTCTCTTCCTGCCCTCTGATGACCTGGACAAGGACACTCAGTCTTTTCAGAATTTTGCCACTTTCCACACGTGTCTCAGATATTTCTTCCAAATCTATTTAAAACATATTCATTCAATCACAGAGATTTTTTCAGAATACAATATCTGGGATTCTATTGCAGAAGAGACAGCACTGCTGTCATTGATTGTCATTGTTGCCTGAGACTCACAGATGCCCTTTGACACATCAATTTGACTATGAATTGCAAAACCAGGCACTAATCTCCCAAGTTCAAATTTACAATTTTGGTGTTTACTGTTAAGGTCTAGAAAGATATTTCTAAACAGTTCAGGAGCTGTACTTCAAATGGAACAAGTGAGTTGGGATGTGTTGATTAGTTTTAACTAATGCTACAGAATGTTACCTCCTCTTTCCTGTTATTCTCTTTCCTATTCTTTTTTCTAGTATTTTCCTCTGTTTTCCGTTTAGTTCTTCCAATCAACAGTCTTCATAATTTTAAATTCTAATAAGAATTCTGATGGGAGATGGAGTTGCTCAGAAAAATAAATCCAGCACTTGGTACCTTGTGTTGGGAAAAAAGCTCTTGGAAATTTTGGTCTTCACTCTCTTTGCCTACCTTTTAAGTCATGTATGAAACACATATATGGCTAGATCCTCAGCAGGAGCAATGCCATGTGGCAAAACTAGAGAAATGAGGAAGATTTCATGGTTGGAAGAGGTGTGGCTCACTCAGTGTACACCATTGATATTTGGAAATACTGAAAATTTTAGTGTTTGTAATTTTTCGAGAGAAAAGGAACCTGTTTCCTACTTATTTTCATGAAGATGTCGTGTACATGCTTGTTTGCATATAATTGGTACATGGTGAAAATAACACAGCTGCTGTAAATAACACAGCTCCACTGACTACAAGATATACAATCTGTGGATCACTCCACGATGTCTACTGTCTACATCATGAGTTTGAAATCAGGACAGATATTGAAGTCCTTTGCAATTTTTGCATGAAAGGATTTATAACACTTCTCCCTCTCCGCACTGCACCCTGATGCTAAATAAACTCAGCAAGGTGACTAAAGGGAAGAAAACCCCTCACCTTGCAATCAAGTTGTTTACCTCCTATCTGCCTCAGTGGAAGGAAATGTGTGCATTAAATGTGTATGCATTTATGCATATTATATAAATATACACACATATTAAATAGCATCTCCTTTCCTCATTAACACTTATGTGTTTTGGCAGGCACTACAAAACAAACAGGTGGTCTGTTATGAACCGATAGTGTTGTCAAAGTCTGAAGAGCTGACGGAAAAAAGTCACGGCTTGCATTCAGCCAAACTCAGCATAATTGTTATTGGCACTTATTGCAATGAAACCTGTCAGGGATGGAAAGAAAGATATGTCACTGTGTCTGGCCAAACACAGGAAGGAAGAGAACAGAAATGTTTATAACTCATTTGTATTTAAAGTTCTTCCTGGTGGAAAGCCCATCTCCTTATTCTTCCATGTTTGTTTTGTAAGGCGTTCATACTTTATGAATTTTAATAGAACCTAGCCAGCTATATTACAATAATATACAAACATCTGATGGAAAACTCTAACTGCCAGTCACCACGTGTTGTGTCTGGATGCTCCCTCTAGTTCTGTATCCTCCTAATATTAAATCCCAGATGCTTCAAGGAAAGTGATCCCTGAAATGTGTTTACTGGAATACTTCTATACATAGGGAGAAAATTCCTTCCAGATTCCACTTGTTCAAGCTGTGCCCTGGAATATCTAGCTAAGTAGTACCTGTAACACTGCCACTTCAGCCACCATTTTTCCATTTCCCATTATGATACATTGAAATGCATTTTTTTCTGAATAAGAATTGAAGTCTTGGAGGGGAAATATTAGTCTTCACAGTAACTTATAGCAGACTTCATGTGTTAATTATATGGTGAGTAAAATAATTACTCCCTTTATAATGCTTCTAAATTTAATTGAGCACATAAAGACTTACACCTTCTTAAGACATCACACCACAGTGCAGTGAGTGTGCCAACTGCTAACATCACAGGCAGCAGCGTATCACAGACAGTCTGTGCACAGCCTTGATCGTGCCAGTGAAAAGAAGGGGACAGAATGGAGTCAGTACTTGGAAAAAATTGATTTACATTTTCTCAGCATGAGAAATGATGGATCTCAACCAACAGCCTAGGAAAAATAAACTGCAAATGTTTTAGACTGAATGTCATATACACCCTCTCCTTTGCATTGGGCAGGCCTCAGGATTGAAGCTGAGACCTATACTTACTTTTCCTAGAAAGCATCATTAACAAACTTGCTAGCTGATCTATTGGGAAGTTTTGAACATATTGCTTCCTGTGTCGTGCTGCCACAGAGTAGTCCACAAAGAGTGCATTTTTTACCCTTTCCATAAATTTACATGTTCTTATTCACAGAGTATCAGGATCATGATTGGAGCTCGACTTTCCTTTCTATACTGTGCAGAGATTTGTCAAGAAATTCAGAACTACATATCTTCACTTTGGACTCCATACTGACATTTTTAACATATGCTTATGTCTAGCATATCTAGTGTGAGTCTGCAAAACAGCATGATGAGTGCTAAATTGCCCAGAACTCCTCCTTTAGTTACATATGTATACACACAACTCCCATGTACATGAAGAACTCCATTCAAACCAGTCCTCTAGGAAACCAAGACCAGCCTCTCAGATAATTAATTGTTTCAGTTAAAATTTTATATATCCATACACCATCACCAAAGCAGGGTGCTTCAATCTTTGCACAGGTGATCATGCATTCACAGGGGCAGGCCTTGCTACTAAATTCCTGGCAAAGAGGTTCCACAACAATAAATACACAAGAAACCTTCTCAAGTAGAATCATAAATGCTGTTACATAAATGTTTGCATACTTAATCTGATTAACTTTAATGTAATACTAATTTATTAGTACAGTGGAAAATAAACTACAAACTTTAAAAAAATATGTGCAGATACTGCACTATTCATTTCACTAAATCTGTTATTCTTTGTACCCACCCTTCCTTTTGTTCCCTCCTAAAAAAAAAGGTCAGAAAAAAAAATCTGGTGGACTAAAATTGTGTCTGACTTTTCAAGTAAATGAGAAGTGCAGAGCTGGTAAAACTGGTGCTGCAAAATGTAGGAAAAAATATTGTCATATTTCATTTACAGAAAACCTATGTTTGGGGATGTTTGAAAGTGACAACCTTTTAAGGGAGGGAAAAAACCTAAACCAACCTCCACAGATTTACATAAAGTACTTCTGGGTTACATTTCCACCTTGCTGGTTTGTCCAGCTTTTCTTGTAGGTGATGATACAGGTGAATCTGGTGACTAATGTTTTTGTGCTTCTATCTAGCCAAGAGCTTTCCCAGACTTTAGTCCTGTCCGTCTCCTCCAGTAAGAGACCCATACATGGCTTGGGAGAAAGGAAGAAAAAGAGAAAGAGGTCAAATTATGAGGGTTTTGGTTTGTAGGGGATTGTAATTTACGATCTATCCTTTTAGGAGTTAAAGCACAAATACTGTAACTGCTGAAGTGCCTTTGAGCTGCCACTGATTCTTGTGTGAGCAAAAAAGGGTTCCGTTATGAAAGCAGGAGATAAACTAGCACAGGCAGAGGTGCTCTGCTGCTTGTAACACAGTTCAGAAACACAGTGCTATCCCTGTCCCTCTGAACCCCATCAGAGACAGAAAAGTTAGTGTTCACAAATACACTGGCTAGTTTATGAAATACTCTGTGCAACAGTAAACAGTAATTTTGTTCTAACTTAGGAAATGTGCACAAGGTAGCAATCTCTGGCACAGTCTTATGCAATGAAAACGGAAGAATCATAAGGAAAAGTTCTGCATGCAAAAACTGTGTATATATAATTCCAAGACATGACTATCAACAAGGACAGGCTTGGGCCTCAGCTGAACTTCAGAGTAGCATGTCCTCTTTTTATCAAAAGGGAATCACGCATTCACGGAGGTCAAAGACCCATTTGTTAACCAAATGCCAGTTACATAGAAGCATTTGGGAAAAAGGAATTCTGGTGAACTGGGAAGAAACTGCAAAATCTGCATTTCTGAATTGAATTCCAATTAATTAACAAACTAGAAAATGCATTCTGGACTGGATGTTTTTTTCCAGTGTTCACCTAAAACTCAGTATAAGCATCTCAAACCCAGCTGCTCTAATCACTGGGATATTGAGGTTACACCCACCTTAGCTTTGTAGTTGAGGTCAGGGTTGTGCTCTTGAAGTGAACCTCTCAATCGTCCTCACTATACTTTTGTGCATGCCATGAAACTCTGTTAAAGTACACAATCTGGATTCTTTCAGATGAAACTGCATTGTATGTAGAGGCCCAGGAGCATACCCATCACATTGCTGCCACTAATGAGCACTCAGAACCCAGGGCCAGGCAACAACCAGGCCAAAGTAAACCCCTGAAACATGTTTAACATAGTTGTGAGGGCTTCGGCAACATCTGTTTCCCCATCCAGATCCACTGCACTGCACTAGTTGCTCATGTTGACATAGTCTGAGTGAACCTCTTCTTTGACCAAGTATGGTGAGAAAGGTCTGGCTTTGGTTCTTAACTTGGGGAAAAAAAAATTACAAATGTGTGAATGTTGAGCGGAGAGAGGCATTTCCCTGCACCTCATGCTTAGAGACGTCTTTGTGGCTAGAGGATTAAGATGCTCCCTTCACCGTAGGTAGCTGTATTAGTGTCCTGAATTTTATGGTTCCCATTTTTAAGTAATGAATTGACCACACACATGATATAAACAGCTGAAGTACTTGATTCAGCACCAGGGCTGCCACAAAGTGCTAAGTACCTAAAACTTGATATTTTAGCTAGCATTTAGTACTTCTGAGTACCAACAACAGAACAAGGTGCACTCTAGCGTTTTCAGATGGCACTCACAAAGTTTTCTTCTAAGAAGACTAAGCAGATCTTGGGACTTCATTTAAAGTACTCAAAGAAATGAGCTGACACCACTTGTACTACCTTGCATTTGCCAGAGGTTAAGAGCGTACATGTAAACAGTGACTGTAAGTCAGCTGATACTCTTGTTACCTTATGTTTACGTGCTTGTATGTCTGTATGTTTGCAGAGGTTTTCAAATTAGACAGCTGTGGTTATGATATTTTGCTGCCCAGTATCACTGGTTGTTTTGTTGCATGAGGCATTTGTAAAAAATGACAGATAAGACGCACCCCAAAAACTAAAGACTAACACAAGCCCATGCTGTTGCTACTGGACTAGTACACACTAGCTAACTGCTTTTTAAGTATATGGAGCAGTCAGTCTGGTCTGAACTCAAAGCCATCGTCCCATAAACACTCAGAACTGCAGCAGATATTTCAGTGCTAAACTTGATGTAGATTTCCCTGGGCTATAGCAGTCCATGAAATAACCACCCAATTTCTCCTTCCTCAGAGAGAGGGTAGTTTAAAACCAAAATATTTTTTCTTCCCTTTAAATTAAGAAATTGAAGTAGGAAAATCAGCACCCAGCTGAATAATAAAATTGGCTCAATATGTTTCCTCCTGTGTCTGCCTCCTGAGAAGCAGAGCATGTGCAGGATAGGAAGGATAGGCGTCCATGTTGAGTGAGATTGGGGTAGAATGGCAAATTGGGGCAAAAATCCTTTTCTGGCCTGAAAGCCTTCTCCAAGCTGGAATCCTCTAATTTTCTGGCAGCAATGCTCTGATGACATCTCAGTTGGCTTTGGAGAATCTGAGAGCTGCTACCTTGAACACTTCTCCTTTCCTAAAGTAGTCACATAGCATGCAAACACACTGGAAACCAGGTGTATCCCTAGCAGCAGCTACAAGCTGGACACCGACACAGGTAATAATGACCCCATTCTCAGAGCTTGAGTTCTGTTGTCTTCTTCTTTGATACACATTAAAAAATCAGTTTTTATTTTCTACAAAAAGCACCAGTGGGAAAAGTAATCATACAAATCCATCTTAATCTTCACAAATACCATTGACTCCTTCACTGAACATCTCTGAGTCACTGTTTTCCTAGGCAGGGGTTAGGTTGCCTTCCATCAGTATTGACATTGCTTGTTCTTCATTAACAAAGATCTGAACACCAACTGTGAAATTGCAGCATCTCTTCCTGCTGTTGAGAATTATGCTAGAACATGTACAGCCATCCCACAGAGCATTGCTTACTGTTAGGTCACCTATTGCTCTGACAAAGATGATTTAAGGGTGACAGACAGAGGAAGGGTGATTTAGAGGTCAGAGTGTGCTGTCAACAAGAAAGGTCAGAATTGAAATTTGATGGGCTTAATGTATATTCAGAAATGCCATGCTTTTCTGCCTTTATTATTTTGTAGACATGGCTGTTGAAATCTATAATATAAAAACCAGAAGATGAGCCTCAAATCAAATGATTGAAGCATCTTCCTTTATAGTGTGACTTGACTTTTTGCTCATTTTTTGTATGCTGAATTTAAGAAGCCATGTAAACCCTGATTTTTCTTCTTTGTTTTCTTTTACTCTGTCCGGCTTTTGAAGTCACATACTCAAAATCAATGTCAGTTCTATAAAGATACACACACATGCACAAAAGAAAAAAAAAGAAAAGAACTAGGCAGTGGAGTCTGGAATCTCTTCAACCAAGCTATAAATTTACATTGTTAAGAAGAGCCAAACCACAGCCACTGCTGATTTAAAGGAACTCTTGTACTTAGTGATCATCTTCATGAAGCAGAATGCATGGAAAACAAACATTAAGGTTTATAAACAGAAAGTAAATAAATGGTGCCCAGTGTTGGTCACCACCAATTCATTTATAGACTGCTCCACTCAAACCATCTGCCATTAGAACAAAAAAGCACAGAAGTCCTTTGAAACTGTAACTTTTATTACAGAGTATGAAAATATCCCAGATGAGCTGAAATTGAGACCCCTTGTCTTTGTGTGTATGTGTGTGCATACATATGTTGACATGTATTATTATAGAGGTGAGCTTTCTGCAGACATTGGACTGCTCCTTTACACCAGCTATTTTAAGACCTAGAGTAAACCAAGAAACAGTTTGCAAAAATCCTCTCATCCTTACACAGAAGGTCAGCATGAACATCCAGTCCTCTAAAGAGCACTTGAATTTAAGTGGTGCATATGACTTGTGCCTGATCTTAACTGTTCACTTTTACTCCTGTAGGTGCTCTTTAGTTCTAAAAAAAAATTCCCTGAAGAGTTGTCTGGAAAACAATGAAAATAATAATCACATCAGGGTGCCTGTGATCCTGGTAAAAGCAGGTTATTGAGAGGTGTCATTGGGTAGAGCTAACATCTGTCACTAATTCTATACACTTGTCTATATAGAATAGAATAGAACAGGGCATAATTTTGCAATAAAATTTATTATCAATCCAGTTAAAATTATAACATAATACATTTCATTGTTGTTTTATTATTTTTTAGTGAACAACATGAAGAAAAAAAAAGAGTGTACAAGTATTAAAGATGAAATCAGAAAAAATATATACCAAATATTTTTTATTTTATTTCAGCCTCTTGTGGCAGGCCTTCAGCAGAAATTATAACAAAAAATGTCCGTTGACTTTAGATTAATGTTAGCCAAGCTCCTATACTTAGTAAATTTGGCCAAATTATGAATTCTGGAAGAATTTTTAAAATGTATTTTTAAAATTTCCCTTATTGTTTTCAGTTAATAATAATTACTCTGTCATTAACTAAAATGTGTGTTATTCCTCATGTAATGCCTTTTCAGCTAAAAATAGTTTTTATTTATTTCCCTTTCTCTCCTATGATTTACCAGCTCCAATAATAATGCTGCTTTTCTCGTAACTTCCTGTCCTTTATTTATATCTTAAACAGGGATGGTATTAAGTTAAAATGTTATGTGTTAAAAATAAGCCCTGTTAATTTATAAAGAGCTGCATTTGTTTGGTGTGATTTGGGGGAAAGGGGGCACCTATCTGCCATAGCATTTATTGAAGTGGAAACATAATGTGAGGCACTCGCAAGGGCATGCAGAGCAGTTCAGAAGTTCGGTGGTTAACCATAGAATCGTAGAATTCATAGAATCATAGAATCACTAAGGTTGGAAAAGACCTCTAAGATCAAGTCCAACCGTCAACTCAACACCCCCATGCCCACTAAACCATGTCCTCATCTACACTAAGCGCCTCATCTACAAGTCTTTTAAATACTTCCAAGGATGGCGACTCAACCACTTCCCTGGGCAGCCTGTTCCAAGGCCTGAACGCTCTTTCAGTGAAGAATTTTTTCCTAATGTCCAATCTAAACCTCCCTTGGTGCAACTTGAGGCCATTTCCTCTCGTGCTATCGCTAGTTCCTTGGAAGAAGAGACCAACACCCACCTCGCTACAACCTCCTTTCAGGTAGTTGTAGAGTGCAATGAGGTCTCCCCTCGGCCTCTTCTCCAGGCTAAACAGTCCCAGTTCCCTCAGCCGCTCCTCATAAGACTTGTTCTCCAGGCCCTTCACCAGCTTCGTTGCCCTTCTCTGGACACGCTCCAGCACCTCAATGTCCTTCCTGTAGCGAGGGGCCCAAAAGTGAACATAGGATTTGAGGTGCGGCCTCACCAGCACTGAGTACAGGGGCACAATCACCTCCCTGCTCCTGTTGGCCACACTAGTTCTGATACAGACCAGGATGCTGTTGGCCTTCTTGGCCACCTGGGCACACTGCCGACTCATGTTCAGCCGGCTGTCAACCAGCACCCCCAGGTCCTTCTCCTCTGGGCAGCTTTCCAGCCANTCACATTGGTAAGCCTCCAGTCATCCGGGACCTCCCCCGTTAACCAGGACTGCTGGTAAATGATGGAGAGTGGCTTGGCAAGCTCCTCCGCCAGCTCCCTCAGTACCCTCGGGTGGATCCCATCCGGCCCCATAGACTTGTGAGTGTCCAGGTGGCATAGCAGGTCGTTAACTGTTTCCTCTTGGATTGTGGGGGGTTTATCCTGCCCGCCGTCCCTGTCTTCCAGCTTAGGGAACCATGACCCAGTTTATCCCTTCCTACAGGGATGTTCTTAGCAGAAAAAATTGTGATTCTTCCAAGGGCTTTCTCCAATGGTGTTCACTCGGGTAAAGGGTTTCTTCGCCCCCAAAACATGGTTCCTAAGCTCCACAGGTGCTGTAATATCAGCTACAGCCCTGGAGGAGGTGAGTGCTAGAGCAGGTCACTAAAGATCCTGTGCCATAATATTGCAAACTGAGGGGGTCTACCTTCTCATACTGCAAATGCACGGTTGTCTCTTCTAGATGAGAGGAGGATTTCCCCTAAAACAAAATTATGCATAAGGAAAGCAACAAACCTCCTTTTTCTGCGGAAGAAGGAAAATGCCTGCTAATAGCAGTGAAGTTAATGATAATAGACCATGGCAAGATACCACCCACTGAGTAAACAGCAACTTGATAACACAGCAAAAGTGCTTAGAAAAAAACCACAGTGACTCCCTCCAACATTAATTTATCTGTTGATTGCCATTTAAGATGTAGAGAAGGAACAGAATCTGGTCTCGCAGTGTACAATGTCCTCTGCTAACGAGGGGCCGGAAGAGCACGCTATGTGCTTTAACTAAACAATGAAAGATACTTAAGCACTTCTTCAGATAAAAATAGCAATTTTTTTCTAAAAAGGTACTTTGTCGCAATTTAAAGCCTAAGAATTATTCTTTGAAACTATCTAATAAATATTGTATAAAACATATACATCTGAGGAACATGCTGTTCATGATCAATTGAAAATAAAAAGGGAAGAATCTTGACGAATGCATTCTTGCTGCAGATTATTACTTTAGATACAGTTTTGATGTTTCAATTTTTTAAGACCCTTCAACTACATCAAAATCTCCTCACTGCTCTTTTGGTTTAGGTTGTATTCAAATTAGTTTAAGGATATATTTTTTAAAAAAATCTGTTAAAGATCTTCAGCAATGTGAAAGTTGAATGTATTTGGTTAAAATACAAAACAAGGAAACATAATTTCTTTCGTAAGATCTCCCTCCTAAACCTTAGCTGGATATTTGCAGAGTATTGTGGCATAACTTCAAGAGTCTAGAAAAATCTTTGAAAGGTCAAAGCCCAAGGAAAATACTGTAATATTCTCTGCTGAATAGCTAAATAACAACATACAGAGAAAACACCTACTTCTCTTTGGCTAGGTATTCAGCTGAATATATCTCTATTGACTTTTTTTTTCTCCTTCGAAGGATGTTGCATTGCAGAAAAAATACCAGAAATGCAAGTAAAACCAAACCCAACAGGCTGATCTGAAAAGACCACTTTATATTTTGAAAACAGAGCTCTAATAAGCAATGTTAGTGGGCTGCTAAAACCCCCTAAACCCTCAAGAACTCACTTTAAGAAAAAAAACCCACAGTGTTGGATGGCTCTTGTACATCTCCAGCAAACCACAGCATAGCTCATGAAAATCAATCAAAAGGCTGCCATTTGCTGTCCTGGGCTCAAATAAAGTCCTTCATCCTGAATAGATTGTGATGAAAAAGAAAAAAAAAAAAAAAAAAAAAAAAAAAAAAAAAAAAAAAAAAAAAAAAAAAAAAAAAAAAAAGAAAAAAAAAAAAAAAAAAGAAAAAAAAAGAAAAAAAAAGAAAAAAGAAAAAAAAAAAGAACAAGTGAGGAGAAAGGATTTCTGACTTCATATTCATTGTAAACTCTCCAATAAGCCCTCTCCATTGGATGGGGCACGCAATAAGGCTGTCAGCACCTGTCTTCTGAGTTCCTGTGCTTCAGGCTCATGAAGAATCAAGCATGAGGATAAGGCTTTCTCTGTTGCTATAAATACTGATCATATTGTTCTCTCTCCCTGACTCTGTACCCAGATGAGAGTCAGGCTCCCATGAAAGTACCACTTGTTAAAAAGACAAACTGACGAAGAGCACAGGAGAGCTGTGTGTGAAATAGAGAGCAGAAGTCCCCTCTATTTCCATGGCTTCTCAGGAGTTAAGACACAGAGGATTGTAACCCTTGCTCATTTCGTTCTGCAGGGCAAACCACAGGCCTCAGGCAATGCTGCAATGAAGGATACAGGCACATCTTCTACAAGTCAGTTCTTCTGCTTTTGGGGAGGTTGGTCCCTTGAGTTAAGTGAATAATGAATTGTATCTGTGGGTATTTCCACAAATAACTAGAGTATAAAAATTTATTAGGTGCCAATGGAAAAGACAGGTGATTAAATGATACTGCTGCAACAGTAACTCTAAGAGATGCTGTTTGTTTCCAGCATGTACCTGAACCCATTCCAAGTATTTTTGTGCTGACTGTATCCGTTCAAACATTTAGAAGCAAGGACTGGTTTTAGTTAGTAATAATATAATGCCGGGGTGGTAAAATGGTGTCCTAGAGAGGATTTTTCTCAGAAAAAAAAGAATCTTATGACTTAGCTAGTGTTCCACAACTTTTAATCATCCAGGCTATGGTTTTGGGCCTTGTGTCTGTGTCTAAACTGTAGCTCGATTCCCTGCAGGAATGGGCTGGGGGATCCACTGGAACACACTAGAGTTTTCTTCCTGACCACACTCCCAAATCTCTAAAGAAAGCTGGGGCATGCAGGAGGATGAGGCATATCCATATCTTAACCTTGAATGACACTGGGACTTAGCAGGGGTTGGTACCCAGCCCTGGGCATCTAGAAGAGCTGCACAGTTGATCTGTGTTTAGGAAGGGTCAGTCTTGTAGCTGTGGATGTTTGGGGAGTTGACATTTCCTTTTTATGGCAGTAGTCACTTCAGCCTGTACCAGAAAGCTAAGTGTTGCTGTCCCACAGAACCAGAGGCATGGAATAACCCCACCGGTCTGGGGCTTGTGCCAAAATAGAGAACATCTGCTAGATTCACCTGGAAAAAGTAATCATTCAGAATTTGTGTAACTCTATACACTGTTGAGTTAGGAGTTGATAAAGTAAAAAATTCACACAGAATTCTACCCTAATTTGGGCCTCCAGTGAGGCCCAGTTTTTGCCTGATAGGTGAAAAGCCACAGGAATGTTTGGCTGCATATTTCAACCTGTGATAGCTAGTTGCAACCTATTAGGGGGATGTTGAAGATTCCTGACTTGTTGGAACAAGTAAGATCCACCCTGCATATAAGGGATACGAAAGCAGCCATAGGGAAGAGGAATTTAGCTTCTGGAACAATTACTGTGGGGAAAAGCCTGTTGAGTAAGTTTTCAGTACAGTCACAGTGTTTTGAATTATATTTCTTCATGGTAAAACCAAATTCCAAACATGGTGACTTATTACCTCACTACAGTGAGTGTCAAGGTGGAGAATCCTTTGGCTCACCCTGTTCTGTTAACGTTACCATACTCAGTTGGGAATGGAGGAAGAAATATAAGCCTGTAAGAAAAAAAGAAAAAAAAAAGAAGAAAAAAAATACTATGTTTTTAGTATTTCCAGCATAGACTTAAGCCAGAAAATACTGGAAGATTTATAGGAAATATTGTTTGCATGAGGTCTCTAGCATGATTTCCATGACTCTGGGAGAGTTCATTTGAGTACTAATCTAAATCAGGTCTGCAAACCTTTTGTCAAATGCCTCTGTGATTATAAATCTGATCAGAATGCTAGACCTATCCCTTAAATATTCATTGCTAGCATTCAGTAATTGTGTGCTACATGAAAGAAAAAAATGGACAGTGGCCAAAATGGTGAGTGGCTATCCAGTAATCAGCAGCAGCCTAATAAGATGTGGATTTTTCTGCAAAACCTGACACCGTCTTAGAATTGAAAACTGTTCCAAAAGTGGAGTCCTGAAAACATTCCCTTCAAATCAGATTTTCCTTCTTGTTCCTTAGAAATGTTGTCCCTCACCCTGCAATTATCTCACCACTAAAAATCTCTAAGACAAAATGGATTGATATCTTTTCTCCTGTGACACTGAAGCATTGTTCCAGAGCAACAATATGAAGTTCAATTTATTGGTCCGTGAAAGAAATGTATGCATTTAGAGCCTGGCTCAAAAACACCAACCAAACAAAAAAACCCCACCAAACCTGCTGTTAAGTACCTCCTAGGGTGGGGAACAAAATCAAACGAAGTTCCATTAATCTGTACCAGGGCATCATCCCAAACCCTAAATCACTTCTGGCAAGCCATCAGCACAAGAATCCCGTCTATGTAGAAACTGCTAGATAGTCTGGGGACTTCCAAATGACATTTGGCCCCAAATGTCATCCATTATACATCAGTTGTTACAGGAGCACTGAATTACAGATAGCCCAACCCAAAACATACAGAAAATCACATAAATTTTTCACTGTTGTTTTAGGTGAGTTTTCAGGTTTAACCCCAAGTCTTACAAGGACACAGAGATTGTTATTCTTGTACAAATATACTGTGCATTACTTAGGAGTGGTCTATTCTTAAACCCATTATGGTTATTTTACTCTAATATAAATAGCAACAGATACAAGTGTTTACAAATGAGACTTTGCTCCCATATCCCTGTCAATGCCTTGCCAGCTTCCTGGAGGGAAACTCAGTGACGCAGGCCTTTATTCACTGGAAGGCCTATGTGTTTATTTGCAAACAAAACATTTGCATGTGATCCGAAGCCTATGATTTGCCTACAGTATGTTGTCATCCCAACCATGTTTGTTAACACCAGACTGAACAAATCAGAGGGAGTACAAATGTCAAAAGTTCAATGGCGGATTGAAAGCCTGGGTGTGTCTGAAGCATTCACTATTGTTTATCAACAAAGTCACATATAATAGCATGACATCCTTTGTGTCTATATGGCAAATGAAGATGGAGAGTAAATGATAATTGCTCTGCTTATACACGCTGAGCTTGTTAGGACTCTAGGGCAAATCGTTGCTTTCTTTTCCTCTGTAATAAGAGAAGCTTTTGAAATAATTTTTCTGATTTATTTGAATGCTTGTGTTCTAGTACTTAAACTTTATATTGTGGTGTCTCTCCTTTTTTAGGATTTAAGATTTTCTTCTTTTTCATCCTATGAAGAACTGGCAGCATCACATTGCCTGAATGATAAAAGCATTAGTTTGCTAAGCCACTTTACCTGCTTCCTTCTTTCATTTAATTCTTTTAAATGTCTCTCTCCCCTCACAGTCCATGTATAATCCAGACCATGCATTTTACAACTGCTGTTTTTCAGCAACTGGTGCTCTTGCCATTCTATACTAGCATGAACTCGCCTACTGAACATTTGAGAAGATCCTCTCCTACAAACAAACAGCAATGAAAAAGGACTGTCAAAAACATAGCTCACATTTTCATGGAAACAACCAGGCAAAGGACGCTGACCCTGCTCTGGCATGGAGCTCTTGTGTCATAGCTTGTATCAGCCTTGCTCCTGTTGCTGGCCTGAGAAAATTACTGGTGATAAAGGGCACATACCTTAATATTCACAGTACCTTAGTGTTCCTGGCTACTGTATAACTAACAATCATTTAGGGCCCTGAAGACTACTGTCAAGTTGTTCTAATTCAGGGTCAGTAGACTGGATCAAGGCACTAAGGATGCTCTGGCAGGGATCATGTGTGGAACAGCTAACTATGGTTAACACCTAACTAGGGCTGCAGGTTTCTTGGATGAAGGACCTCATAAATGTGCCAATAGAAGACATTGACTACAGTTGGATTTCAGGCAGGATTTGTGAAGCACCACACTTGGAATGAGTTTAACCCACAACTGGAAATAATATAACTATGTCAAGGAAGCACTCAGCCTAAAATAATCTCTCCAGCTACCTAGCCATTGTAAGAAAATGCATGCAGCACAGCACAATGTTAACATAGCTATATTGCTCCTGGGACCCTCTGCAGAGAGCTGTACTGTGTCATAAAGACATGGCAGCTACTTTAAAGTAGCTCAAGTATCTCTCATGTGTTTATGCCTTCTGAGGCATACAGATTCCCAGACTGCAGACATGAATGATCCATGCCACAGTGGGATTTCTGGAAGTAAAGAGATAAAGTCAGTTAGAACTCTACAGTGAAAGAAAACTTTTCAAAACCATCTTTTAAGTCTGAAACATCTTGGCAGCTTCAGCTCAGTAACACACAGATACATTGTGATTTTGGGAACAGTCTGTTTCTGTTCCTGCATTTAGGCTAAAAGTGGTAGTGATAAACAAAAGTAACAGCTATATTCAGGACCCCACGTATTCTGCAGACTTTGAACTTTGAATTTTCTTCCCTTACCAATCTTTTGCTGAAGCATCACACTTCAGTATAGAAACTTGTATCTAACCAGTAAAAGCCATTCTAGCAGAGAAAATAGGAAGAGAGGATGAACCTGAGGAGCATGTCTTCCCAAATCTCCTGTTGTGTACCATCCCTCATATCAGATCTAACCTAACTAAACCTAACTAAAGGAATGGATTTGAAAGATGGGTTCCACAAGGATTGAAATGTTTCTAACAGTGGTATTACTTAAACTTATATTTTGCATTGCAACATCTCAAGGGTCCAACAAAGAATGGAGAGCATTGACTTTCTGCTGTGTTTATACACAGTAAGACAAAGGTTTTGACTATTTTTAGACACAGCTGAGTAGCAAGGGAGAACTTCAGAAGTCTGCAGAAAAAAGGAATTACAAGGACAAGTATAGAAAGGAACAAAATCTAGAGAAACAGGAACATGTAATCACCTGTATCTTAAGCAAAGATTCTCATTACACAGCTAGTCCAAAGAAATGGGACTGCCAGGGTGTCACCCCACCACCTCCTCTAGCCATCTAGAGAATCCAGAGAATCCAGATGCTACAGCTGCGTATTCAGTGTTACTTTGACTGTTGAGATGTTACTGTTCTAGCTATAGATGTGTCTATCTTGGCCCCACTTGGTCTGAACTCTTTACGAGAGAAATACTATTGGATTTGGGTACAAAGCAGGAGCTAAACTTAGTTTTGTCCTTGCCAGTAGCATCGTCATAACAGCTTGGCACTCCACATTAAAAGAAAAGTAAGATATCTACGGAGCTTACGTACCTGTGGTGAGCTAGCAAATTAATAAGGAATTGCAGGACTGCCATTTTGAATTTGAGAGCCTATTTCACCATTCTGCCCTTGAAGCTTTAAGCTTATTCTCCTTATGTAGGACCTGGGCCTACATCTTCAGGTTTCTCTTCAACTTGTTTCTGCTAATATGTTTTTTTATTATTCTTGTTTCTTGCTCCCTGTTTCCTGATCATCCTTTCTCTCCCACCTCCTTTATTAAGTTTTCTACTGACAGAATGATTTTCAGGCCTTGCAGCCTGGAAGAGATTTCTGAGGACTTGAAAAGATCCACCTTCAATTTTGCTAGGCAATGAAACTATAGAGTCACATATGTGGAGAAGTGCTAGATCCTCTTTTATCCTCTTAACCAAGAAGTCAATTTGTATAGGTCAGTCAGATCCTGTAGTAAATTATTGCTATGCTATGTGTCTTAATAGAAGTAAATTTCATCCTATATATTCTGACAGGTCCTTCTGACAGGACCTCTTTTTATCTAGACTGCTTATTTTAAAATAGTTATAATTGCCTGGAAATTAATATACCTTTCTTACAAATTTATTATTATTAACATTTCCAGAATGAAAAACATATCTACTCTAAGTTCTACTTCTGTACTTGCCCACATTTCAGATTCAGATCAAATCAAAGGAAAGTCTAAGAATGAATTGAAAAACCTCTACATGTGTTTTTTGTTTGGATGAAATATGTAATAAATTCTCATGAAGTCTACCTTAGCTTCTACTAATAGAGCCATTGAGTGAAAAAAAAAAAACATGAGGGGAGAGAAACAAGCGCATAGTTTTGATTTTTCAGTTTATATATCTACTTACATTAAAGCTAGATATAAAAGTAAATCATAAATGCTATAAACATTTGCAGGCTTGGGAAAACTGTAGTCTGAAGAAAAAAATCATGTATTAATAGACATCTAGTAAAGCAAGCAAACTACTAGGTCTTGTCAGCATTGGGCTAGTGCAGCTGTCCAACACTAGTAGTGCTACAGTCTCTAGAGAATGCAGAGATTGTATCCAGAAAACATGAGTTGGTGTCACTCTCATTGTTTTTTCCTACCTGAAATAGAGCAAACATGAAGGGAAAGTGAAATGGAGAGCAGTTATAGGTAGATACTGAGTTTAAGCTACTAAACCAGGAATGTCTCCATGTTCCTGTGGGTATGTTGTTGGCCAGAATATGCTCCAATTCTATACCAAGAAAGGTATGGCTATGTGCCATACTTGTTTGCTTATTCCCATGCAAGAGGGCTTCATGTAGTAAACACCAGAAATGACAGCCTACTCTGATAGTTCCTTCTTTGGAATGGTAAGGGAAAGGCACTGTGATGCATGTAATATTTGCTTTCACAGCTATCTGTTTAATGTCTTATAATGGTACTGCAATACAAATGATGTAATGTAAATAAATAAAAATCAGGGCAAAATTTAAAATAAAGTTTTTGTTTGCCATGAAACCATAAAGTTAACCAGCTTACTTACAAGGTATACCTACATTACTGAGTGATGTAGTACAAACAGGGAAGAAGTGGGGTTTGGTTCACTGCAGTCTGTGCGGGAAGAAGTGGGGTTTGGTTCACTGCAATCTGTTGCACTTCTAGGACCATAAGTCCACTTCATGTCTTTGCTGGCATTAACGTTCCCACCAGTTGATAGTACTAGGTCCTCACGTTCCATGAAAAGAACATGAACTGCAAAAGGACCTTGCATCCATAGCAAGGGTGGTACTCACTCTAAGCGCTATCTTACTCTGTGTCTGAAATCTTGATCCAAAATGGAGGAAAACACTTTGAGCATGGCAGTGGTGTCCTCAGGGGCATATCTCAAGACCTGATGTATAGACATAAAACAAATACACACCAACAAGAGGAACCTCTCCTGTGCACTGAGCAGCTAACATAGATGCACTCACTATATCCATCGCCCGCAACAGGCACTGTTTGTCCTGCACATACAGGGACATTACAGTCTAGAGTTGGATGGAGATGCTGTCAGAAGGTATATTCACTGTACTGTGGGCATGGCCTAAAGTGGTGGGAGTTGAGTGTTACAGGAAAAAAAAATGTTTAGGGCTTTCTAGAGACTACAACCTCTGACTCATTTGTGGTTTTAAGACGTCAGGAAAGAAAAGCTGTTGGGTTGGTCTAGATATAGCTGCAGATTAAGGGGTGCCTTTGTGCAGGGGTTTGAACTTGCTGATGTCTTGAGATTCAGTATCTAGTATCAATTCTCTGAAAACCTCAATTGCAGGATGAATACACTCTGTCAGTCTGTATGACCCCTGGGGAAATGTAGACATCAAACTGTTCCTGCAGTTGTCCTTCACTGAAATTTCTTTCACACAGTTCTGTTTGAGGCTTGGTGTAATAGGATGCTCATTAGAATCCATTCTCCTTCCCTCCTGGCTGACCAATTTTCAATCATACCACAGCTATTCTTTCTGTATTTTCTGTGCCAGTTTTACCTCATCATTTTATAAATTAAACTCTTTTTATAACCAATGTCAAATGTTCTTTTTTTTTTCCACACACAACACAAGTCTTTCTTGACATTCTTCTGCTCTCAGGAAGCTCCAGGTTATTCTTAGCACTCTTCCAGGGCGATGCAATTTGAAACCTATAGAAAAAAACCTGACACTGGGCTTACACCATAACTGCATCTGTTGGTTGTCAGAAACCAAGGTCATCCTAGCCGTCGTATATTTTACTGCAATACGTAACAAATTTCATTTTGTTAATATTTGCACTATATCTGGGTGCAAAGGAATCATTAAGTCCCTAATTAACTTATCTGATGAAAGTCAGCACAGACTAATTGGAACTTCTCAGGTCCATTGCTGTTTTTTTCTTTTCCTTTCTTTTATTTTTCCATGTCATTAGGATTACTTGTTGAGTGTAGTAATATGCTCTGTGAATAATGGTGACATGATCAGGCCATCATGGATGGAATATTTATGTCAGAGACCTCTGATGATGCCAAATGTCACACAGATTTGTCTTATAATCTGTTACAATACCAATGACATCAAAAGAACCACACCTGCACAAACACAAAGGAAGAGCTACATCCTGAATTCTTATGTCTGAATTATATTTTTATAGTTTTAATCTTGGTAAGGAAAAGATTTCAAGAGACTGATTTTTTGGTGCATATTGAACAACAAAATTAAAGTCTAATGAAGAACAATTAACCCATTTCATAGTATCAAGTAGTTCTTTTCCTTTAACTCTGGATTTGGCAATGTTAGCTCACAGAGGTGACAGACACCAACAGTGTAAAGGGGAACATAATCTCCCATACAATTAAAAAGTTTAATATCTCATGTTTATTCTTTATGTACCAAATCTAACTCCACTTAGAAAGGGACTTTTGTAACAAAACATCACCATAGATCAATCTCTGGCTTACACAGGTAAAGCAGGGAGAGAAACAATATGTTGCAGAAAACAATTTTTGCAGAGAGATCAGTTTTACTGATCTTGGTAGTGAACCCAACTAATGAAAAAGTAAATAAAAAAATAAAATAACATGGATATATGAACTATAATATTACTAATGTACTACAGACATCTTTTTTTAATTGAAAAATCCACACTTCAGGTGACTACAAGCATGCCTTGCTCAGAGGCAAGTTCACTCATCTGGAATTCAATCTTTTTCCTACCTTTTTCTAGTGCGTCACACATCATCATGGAAAATCCCTTTTACTCATTATTCTTATTGCTCCTTTAATAAGAGCATCTTCCATTGGAAATCTGACACTTGGAGCAGTAGAGAGGCAATTAAAGAGTGAGAGGAATTACAGGAGGAGACAAGGTTATTGCACATACTACTAAGTGTAAATGAGAGACACTATTATAAGACATCCTTGCAACAATGCAGAGGTTAATGCATTTTGAAAATAGCCACCCAAATACTTCTCACTCTTTGACCCAGTTTAATTATCCTGCAAATGAGTACAGAATAAAGAATTTTGATACTCAGTTGTGACAGGCATTCATGAAAACCTATATTCTCCCTTCCAATTGAAGTTCCATTTCCTGCCAGATGAACCATGAAGTGGTAACAGCTTGGGACAACATTTTTGATATGAGAGCTCTCCTAGAAACAAGGCTTTGAGGGAGAGTGAGAACCATAGAGACCAAAAGAGAGGAGTATACAATGAGAATTGATATAATAAAGAACATATTTTGTTAGAAGACTTTAAAAAATATTTTAAAGGAGTTAATATATTACACAAATAAAACTGATTGATTGCATTTGCAGCGCAGTTAAGCAATTTGAAGAGTGCCAGATCAGTATTCTTGTTCTATAATGGCCATGATAACTCATCATATTTGCTTTCCTACTTGTAATCATATTTTATTTTCTTTACCAGAATTCTACAAGTAATTGCTGGTGGCATATAGACTAAGTCACAGATGTTAGAACAAAAGATAAAACAAGTACATTGAATGTACATTTTGCATTTACACCCAACAAAGGTTGTCAGCTGTTCCTTCCTTGCAGCTGCTTAAAGGTCTTGCTGTCCTCTCTCACTGGAATGACTATCTGTTTAGAGACTGCAATGCAACAATGCTCTTGTTAATTATTTCATTCTGTTTAACTGTAGTTAACATCAAGCATAACAATCAGAAAATATGTGATATTAACTGTAAGGAGTATTTTTCCCAAGTGCATTTTTCATGAGGCTGGCAAAAGACTTCTACATTGAAAAACTAGTCTGACAAATGTCTATTTGTCACATCAACCCATCAAAATCTACAGGAGGATGTCTTTAATTTATCCAAGTGGTGGCTAGGGCTAAGTGGAGCCTTTCCTTCCCATCTGTACCAAAAATGGATCAAAGAGGCAATTTCTAATGCTGTTTTTATGTTTTGAAATTTCACTAAGCAGACATATTTAAACAAAAATTACTTCATTGATAGTCAGGAAGCAATCCAGAATAGATGTTTCCAGGACATTTGCTGAGAGTCATTAATCATCAAGATGTAGTTTTTTACTTAATGGGCACCGAGTTAAACAGAAGCATTTCAGTGCATCTCCCTGTCACTTTCTACAGCAGTTGTCCCTCCCAGCAGAGCTCCTACTGACTGCACCTGAGCCAGGATTTCTGTCCCAGTGGATCAGCTGTGGAGAGGGCCCAGTGCAGAGATGTTCAAGCACCATGACAGAGTTGTCTCCAGACCCACATATCAGGTCCATATACCGTTCTGGCCTGGCTGAAATCATCCTAGAAACAGCATAGCCAGCAGCTAAGTAACCCTGGCAAATACGATACTGATGTGATGTGTGGTGATGAGAGTGTGGCTGTGTTAGTAACTTTACCATCCCGTTCACAGTATGTCTATACATATTAGTTCAAGCAGGACTCTGTCTTGCAGGCGAGTTCAGATTTCCACAATTCAGAGGTAGCTCTGGAGTCCCCAGCTGTGCTTCATCGTGCCAGGCACATCCGCTTGCCTTATCTAGTAACAATTTTCCTCTGGGATTAGTAATTAGCAAAGCACCTTCTAGAAAAAGATCTATATTCAGTGGTGAATCTTGCCTCACTTTGTATTTGGGGATGAAGTGACAACCAGAATTGTATCTTTAGTCATGGCACTGCAGACTTCCATTTAAATTAGGTCAATAGGAGATTTAACTATCACAGGACCTCAGGGCTGGACCCATAAAGTATATGACAAACAATTTAGAAATCAATCTTAGTTTACCCCTAAAAACTGTTACTTTAAAATCAACAGTCTCGAGTGAAGGATGGGTTTTTAAATCCAAAGTTTATATTAAACTTTCATAATAAAACACTAGACAGCTAGGCAGCAATGAACAGTGATTTACAGTTTAATGACAGCATCGTAATCAGAATACTGAACTAAGACCCCTTATACGATAGTCCATAATTTAACTGAGAATAGACTGGCAGTAGAACTGGCCTGATTATGTGAGATCCCAGATTGCTTGTACTGTGACAGAGAGCCTGTAAATAAGTTTGCAGAGCCCTAAACTGGGAAATGCAAGGTTTCCCCGATCCTTGATACAAACTTTAATAGCAACAAGTTCCCAAGCTTTTTATCAGTCACTCAGTGACTCCTGCCATAATATGAAGTGAACACTGATTGATGAGGTTTGCAGTGAAATCATATGGTGTCAAAAGAGGGAAAACAGACATCTACACTAGAATGGAATACTGAATAACTGATTTTCAGCTGGATACTGGTAGTGTGACACAAATTGAATCAATTTTTTTTGCATTTATAGATAGGTGATGAAAAGGACTGGGGAACTTTAGACACCCAATCCCTCCTGAAAGAACATTAAAGTTGCACAATTAACACCTCATTCTGAGTTATCATTTTCTTTGGGGGTTTCCTTTGTTTTTCAGGTTTTTTTAGCCCCACAGAATTTCAGTAACTTCCAGACTTGATGTGCATATTAATTTGTACAATGTTGTAAATTCTTCTTATACAATATTTGCCAGAATATATGAGGGGAAAAAATAATTACCCACTTAAAAAGTCTCTATCTTTCATCAGGCATATTTCACCCATTTTTTCACCGGCATATTCTTCATGCACAGATTTAGAAATTCAATGTGTTGCTGCTGTTGCTGTTGGTTTTCATTGTTTGACAAATATGTTGTTTGAACACATTTCAACATTTTGGTATTCAGAAATTATTTTCAGCTCACATGTTTGTCAACTACTGTGTGTGCAACATGTTAAACCCATTAATAAGACATGCTTGATATAAATGAGAAACACTGGTTTAAGACACATAAATATATGCTTAACAGTCACGTAAATTTGAGTGAATATAGTATATCTAGCTATAAATATTTGGCAGTGGCCTAACTACCTTGAACTTTCAGTCTGACCAAAATATACAACCTATGTAAAATATTTTGTTCCTAAAAATATAGGGTGAGTTAAACTTTGCCAGCTGCCAGACACCAAACCAGCCACTCACTCACTCACTCTCCCTCCTTAACAGGACAGGGGGAGAAAATAGGATGAAAAAGCTTGTGGGTCTGGATGAAGGCAGGAAGATTATTCATCAACTACCGTGATGGACAAAACAGACTAGACTTGGGGAAAATTAATTTAATTTGTTGCCACTTAATAACAGAGTTGGATAATAAAAAAAACAAAGACCTAAATCTTTTTCCCAAGATCAACTTCACTCCTTCATTCCCAACTCCTCTACCTCCTCCCCCTCGAGTGGTGGATGGGGAATGGGGGGTTGTGGTCAATCCATAACAGTTCCTCCCTGCTGCTTCTTCCTTCTCTCACTTTTCCCCTGCTCCAGCATGAGTCTTCTCCATGGGCTGCAGTTCCTGCAGGGAATATCCGCCTGCTCTGACATGGGGTCCTCCATGGGCTGCAGTGTGGATACCTACTCCACGATGGTCTCTCCATAGGCTGCAGGGGAATCTCTGCTCCAGCACCTGGAACACCTTTTCCCTCTTCTCCTTTTCTGACCTTGGTGCTCACAGGGCTGTTTCTCACACTTTTCTTTCCGTACTCCTCTCTGCTGTGTGGAGGCTGGAACTGACTGTGTCCAGCATGGGACAGCCCCGGCCTCTCCTCATAGAAGCAACGTCTGCAGCTCCCCGCTACCAAAACTTTGCCATGGACATCCAATAAAAAATAATATTCACCTTCAGAATTAACTCACTTATATTTAGTCTGAGGATTTGGAGAATAGAGTCTGTAGAGTCCCTGTAATGCTGGTCTTCCTCAGCAGTACAGAAAGGAATGTTAAAAAGTGCAGGGAAAACTAGCACTATGTGAGGTTAAGATGTTGTTATATGTCCCCCATAAAGTCAACAGGATAAGATACTCTGGAAAACAACTGATGCAACATAGATCTTCATGGCTGGTACACTAATGAACTCTGCCACATTTTTAATTTTATAAAGGATAACAATCACACACCATAAAAACCAAGACTAACAGAGGAAGGAAAAGAAAAACCTAAGTGACCAAAAGCCTTGTATCCTTCAGACCATTTGTCCAAAAGGAGAATAATAACTTGTCTCTTTATCAACTCCTCTAAAACATACATACAGCAGAGAGCAGGTTTGGATACGATTCATAGCTCTCTGCTGGGTTTGTTTGCTTTTCTGTTTGACTACTGAGTTCCTCCTAAAACATATCTTTTATTAGACTACTTGAATTGTAGGAAGTTTCGTTTTCTCTCACAGGTTAGACTCAATGACATGGTGGTCTAGACTATGTAAAAGACCACAAACTATGTAAGTGAAACTAGCTGAAACTGTCCCATTCCTGCATGTGGCCAGCCCCAGGCTGGGAGCGGAGTGCACTCCAAGCACCCTGACTAAGATCCTTCTGGGTACCTGGGGAGGTACTCAAAGCTAACTTAGACCACCCGTGAAGTCTCCACAGGGCTGAGGTGGCAGATGATAGGCAGATGAAGGTAAACTATATGTGCCAAATCTTATTTATCTCTGTCCTATCTACAAATCAAGTAGAAGTAGACTGGGGCCTGGACTAAGGGGCAAAGTAAGACCAAACTTTCTTCCCCTGAGATTAGATTTGTATCCAGTTAGCTGAATCTCAAAACTTAAAATGCAGCATAGGTGCACCCAGGAAACTGTTTAAAAACTGGTTTGGATGTTCTAGTGAAGGGCACAGACTGAAGAAATATCTCCCACAAACCATGTTGTTTACAGGTCTGATGAACACCTGGCTGATGCTTGATGACCATGAACAAGAACTCACTTCAGAGGATCAAGGCAACTGTGAGAATGATGTTTTAGATGGATGGCTGTTTCTTTTTTATTGTTTTCACCACCTGATCAGATAGCTGTAACTCCAGTGAGGAGTGGTTGTCATTAAGTCAAGAAAAAGATGGAACCACTACATGACATTGGGAAGGACTCAGCCATCTGCATGCTAGTACAGTTTTAACTTCTTACTTTCCAAACCACTTGAGGCATATATTCCTGAGGCAACACTGTCAGAGAGAAAAAGAAAGAGATATTGTAATAATCTCAGCTACATTACGTACATCAGAGGCTGGTCTCTAGACTGAGAATTTGGGGAACACAGTCTACCACTGCAATGCTGGTTATGCTGGTACAGAAGGAGCGTCAGTACAGGCACAGGACAGCTTGCCTCTGCTGTGTGCTTAAGCCGGGGTAGCTTTCAGGAGCAGTCCAAACACATTCATTGGTTGCCAAATCTAGTTGTACAAATTTGGCGTTTCTGCTGCTGGTAGAACATAACAAACTGTGTTACCTATAATTTATTTTTTGAAAAGTTGCTTTATTTACTTCATATGAATTTCTGTTAATCATGAAACCATTTATTCTAGTCTGGAAACCTATATCCATGAGCAAAACAAAAGAAGAAAATAATTTCCACAGAAAAATAATGTTGAGAAAATTAAAATAATGTGATTGAAACAACCCAAAACTTTTTAACATGCAACTATTTTTCTCACTTTACTCTCAGTTGTACACTGACTCAAAATTATTTTGCATTAAACTGCTCTGTTTGGATTTGTTTCTCACACAGTTTTTCCTCGTTCCTCACTGCTGTCCCATGCTTTGCCCTTTCCCAGAGGCACCGCCATTTTGGCTCAGCCGTGCCCTGCGGGGATCGGTTGGAGCCGGCTGGAACCGGCTGTGTCCGGCACGGGGCAGCCCCGGCCTCTCCTCACAGAGGCCGCCCCGCAGCCCCCAGCCCGCTGCCGGCACCGGGGCACCCACACCCAGCAGAAGGACACAGGGACAACAAAGAGCCAGAAGGCAGCTGCTGCCCGGCTGGTGACTCCCTCCGTGATTTCTGCAGCCATGAGGGAAAGCTCACTTGTGGAAACTGGGCAGTGCCACCTAAGCTACGATGAATTTCTGAACATGCTGGTCCAGCACCAGATACCCATACTGCAACTAGGGCTCACAGTTCTTATAGTCTCACCACAAAAGCAGAATGCCTCTATTTTACTGCTTTATCTTTGCATAGGATGTTTGTTACATGTAATTGGTGGGACGTTACATTTTATCCCACCACTGCTTTTTTTCTGTCAGAAGAGGGTAGTACTGGTGAGCAACTCCAAACTTGTGAAAGCACCTTTTCTAATGGTGATATATTAATGGGATGATTTAATATGACAGAACAGGGACATCTTATCTGACTGATAAAAGACTGATTATATCTGCTTCAGAATGTTCCTACTGAAAAATTCGAAAATGAGATTTTAGATAAGCCCATATATGAAAAATCATTTACTTGTCTGTTCTAACAGAAAGTGAGCATGAGAGATCAATTACTCCTGGTAATACAGAAATGGATTAGTCTTTGAAGAATCTGCATTGACCCCCCCTTTCCCTTGTTATAATTAATTAACAGTCTAATTTCTCAGAATTCATTTATATTACTATCAAGTCACACTTTTTTCCAGTAGCATCTCAATATTTGGTGATAAGTGTCAAAACAGAATAAAGACTTTAAGATGGTTTAACAAGTGAATATTTTCTTTCCTTCTTAATGCTCAGTTATTGCATAAAACAACCAAAACAATTCTTGTTGTTTAATACAAAGCACAATAGCCCTCAATAAATGAACTAGATAAAATAATATAGCACACCAAACATGAGTAGGTAATGTCTGCTTTGAAATGCTAGGACCCTCTTCTTTAAGACTCAGGAAAAAACTTATCTTGGAACTCTTGGGTCCTCGATTTTTTTACTTCCCTGACCCTCACAAGCTTTGTCTTGGGCTAACATTTGGGAAAGCATTTAAACGCTTCCTTTGCACTTAAGTTTCGGATCATTTTTAACCCATAAAAGACAACAGATCTAAAGCAAATACAAGGTGAGAGAATACCTAGGTATTCTCTGGAGTACTTGATCAGCAACATTCATAGAAGGAAAGGGGAAAAGTAAAGAGAACCTGGACTTTCTGCTTATTAAGTCTAGACACCATCAACTTCAGATACCACTGGATAAAAATCCTGGTTAGAAATATGTCCATCTCCATCTTACAAGCAGCGAGGCTATGTAACTCAATGGCTGCAGCTGATGACTGCTTTGGGAATTCTCTATTCTCCAACACCTAAGAATGTTTCCTTAATTTCCACCACTAAAAAGGAGAGGGGGAGAAAGTGCTCAGGAATTATTTTGTACGGATAGTGAATACACAAAGAAGATATTTTAGCTACTCTCTAGATGACAGCTGAACTACAAAACCAAGCCCATTAAATACATAAATTAGAAAGACAATTTCCTTGCCAGCTTCTTTCTCCTCTGACCATCATTTTCTGCCTCATTTCTTTTAATTTTTTTATAAATGACAGAGACTACTGAGAAATCTTGAGAAATCTCAGAGACAACAATTTATTTACCTGTCCTCAAAAGGAAGAGTATTCTCTTTGTCCTTCCATACTTCATACCACCCCTCCCCACTCCCCAGGAAGATATCCACCTTTTTCACTCAACTAAAGTTAAGAGGGCAGCTTGTCTATTAGGAGTAAGGGATAATATTCTTGGATATTTTTATCACAGAGCTCATGACTGAGTATTTAGTAAAGTTACAAAAACATTGGTAGTGAAAAATATCAGGGGGGGAAAAAAAAAAGTATTATTTGGGAAAAGCACAATTACGGAGTCCAAAGTCAGTGGGGAAATATATATCACAACACATATGGAAATACGTATCCCAAAGTAATCATGGAAAAAATGTGGGGGGTGGGAAGTTCTTCCTACTTATTCTAGACAACTGTAGTTCTTTCCGGTTTTCTGTCCTCTTCACAAATGAGTGTGAAAGAAAAGGCACATTTGCCCCAAATTGAGACTATTTGGATAGACCTGTGTTGCTCGGAAAGCTCAGTCTCCAAAACAAACACACATGCCGAGTGCTGTACTTTGCACCCCCAGGCTTGCTGTCAGAGACCCTGCAGACTGCCTGCTGGGTGTGACTCATGGCATGTTAACTGCTCTCCACATCCTACCAGTTTGGCTTTTAGGGTGGCCTTGGGGTCACTGTCAGCAAGCAATTTGTACATTCCCTAGGCAAGTTAGGAAACCTGTTTTGAGGAACCAGACAAAAGAATGTTGAAACACAATTGACTACTACAAGTGATAATTAATAAGAGCACAGGGACCTGGGTAAAGCTTCAATTTCAGACAATTTCAGAACAGTTGTATCTCCAAGGCTAAGTGTTCAGGAGGCAGTTGTAGCCAAATACATAGTTCATCACTAAGGAAAGAAGGAGGCCCTCCTCCTCCCATTCCTCCCATTCCTCCCTCTCTGCAGGCTTCTGCTGCTTACACTAAGCTCATCTGATCACGCTATAAGCTAGTTCAACTATAGTTGAGTAACAGGCAGGGCAGGGACATGAACTGGCTCATGTGCAACCACATGAGAGTCCGAGCTGGCATGAAGGAAGGACCACATATGTGGCTGGAAACAGAGGCAGTAGAAAGGAAGTGCAATGGAGGATAAGGGCAGGGGAAAAGGAGGAAGAATATGGGAGGAGAGTATCTGCTAACTGTTTGAATAGTTCAGCTGTCTCATGAAAACATGCCTGTGAGGTGATTCCTATAGTATGTTTCACTGCATCTTGGGTATGTTAATTCCAGACCTGTAGTAGGTTTAGACCACAGGTATGTTTTAAAGCCCGGATAATTATCAATATTTGGCAAAATTTCCTTTATTCATAAAAGGTGAACAGAATTACTTTTTACATTGTTTCACAATTTTCTCTAAACATTTTTTCTTCCATTCCTGCTGGATTTTGTTGTGGTACCCAGTGGCAAAGAGCCATATGCCACTATGTAAATTTAATCTGGTGTTTGCTTGCTTGATAGCATCCTGCTACTTCCTCCCTGAACTACCAGGCAATTTTAATTGAGACACCAGCAGAGGCCAGGGCCATAGCATTCTACCCTCTTGAACGGTAATGTCTTCAAACCTGCCTTACCTATGATCCTGATGTCTGCAAAGAACCCAGAGAAATAAGTCTTTGAGGCTGGCAAAAAGAAGAATGCAAATTGAACATTCCCCATTTTCCTTCTCCCTAACTCAGATCTGCATTGCTTATTTTTCTTCACTTTCCTCCTAATTTCTCCCCTTCTTTATATTTATTTGCATTCAACATATGGAAACATTGGCATAAAAGAAAACTTGCTTGGTTCCCTGCATTTTCTTCAACCTATATTCAACATACATTAATACAGATGTAAACTTGATTTTTCCCTGTTGGACCATTAGAAATCTGGATGGCTGATTTTGTTGTTTGTAGGACATGCAATCCTTTCTCTATACAGAGAAGCTAATGAAAACATTAAATATTCATATTGCATCCTTAATTGTGTAATAAAGTGAAATGTGCAGTTATAGTTGAAAACCTCCAGTCTAATTAGTAGTACCCTAATAAATGTTTAAGTGAAACATAGAATGTTTAGTGCTACCCAGCTAAATCTCTGTTTCCTCATCCAGTTGTATTAATAATGACACTAATAAAATAATGTTAAAAAAATACAAAACATGCAAACATATATTCTTATTGTATATTTCTAAATATCAACTAAGGGGTACCTTCAGGGTTTGGTAACCAGAGATTGGCTTGTTCCATTATTATTTCTTCTATGCATTCTTTGGTGGTNACCCGACTAATTTAACCACTATTGGAGCAAAGATTTGATAAAAACTTGCCCTTTGGTCAGGGTTTTCTTACAAGTGCCTATTACGGGGATTCTTCTCTGTCTTTCTCAAAAGTTGCTGATGTCAACCCCTGAGACATGATTCCAAACAAGATGTAACAGACAATAGTATTATTTCTTTTCATTGTAATGTTTCAATATAAATCCTTCATAAACATAGAAGCTAACTGCCTCCACTGCTTATCATTAAAACAAACAATAATACTGATATTATGATGTCATAGAGGTAATATTTTCNTTTTGTTTTTGTTTTCTTTTAAGTGCTACTGTTTCATTTATCATCAGCCAGTATTATTTTCTGTATAATGGAGACATGGTAAAGAATACAGTTGGAAAATTCTATTTCAGCTTTTAATTTACTCTGTCATCCCAGAAAAATAATCCCAATTTTTTCCAGTGAATCTAATCAAACAGTCTTTGAACAAAGAAATCATAGACATCATGAAGCCTTTTCCTTTTCTTTTTCAAAAATCTCTGCTGAAATATCAGTATCTGGTTTCCGGGAAATACTTCTGTGAGAGACAGGAANCTTTTCTGTCATTCTGGGGCACTTTTTTGCTTCATTTTTAAGGTTTTATGTGCCATTGTAACAAGTCAAATGTTAGCATTCTTTGGAACTGTTGACATTTACCTTCCCTTTCTGCTTTTATACAAACTGCAAGCTTTAATTATGCAATCAGTATAAGTTGATTGAAATTTAATATTGTCAATTTATTGATGTTCCTTTCCAATTTGTTTCCCTTCTTCATGCACTGTGGACAACTGTATCTCAGTGTTCAATTATTTATTTGTAATCAGCAGTTGTTTGACACGGAAACAGTGTACCACTTTATCTAAATGAACAAAAAACAGATTGATGAGGAAGTACATTTACATAATGAGCATTTAATCTATACCTTTGAGAAATGCTTTACGATTACTTTATCTAAAAATCACAGTAAGCATGAAACTCATACATTTTTTTTTCCATTGCTTTAAAGTCTGGGTTAAATCCTGCGTCACTTGCACACTGAATTGAAAACAAAATATTGACTTTTCTCTCTTTAGAATTTCCACAGGTGCTTTCCCTCCTTTCTCTTCGTCACACAGAACCTACATGCATATTAGATTTGAAGCTTTACATACCGTAGATAAACACTGAATTTCACTACAGGATAAAGTACTGAATTCAATACACNGGCAAGGAACAAAGTGACTGTCTGTTAGCAACAACTTCCATGGAAGAGCCAGCAATGTAAAACTAAAAACACACTTATCCATTTTCTCAAAGGTTACTTATGGTTTCAGATTAAGAAAAACATCTTGTAGCAACAATGCAAAGAGAATTCCACATTTAAATATGATAGATAGAAAGATGAAGGAATGTGTTTGAATAACCAAAATACCTCCAAACTAAATANTTTACGATTACTTTATCTAAAAATCACAGTAAGCATGAAACTCATACATTTTTTTTTCCATTGCTTTAAAGTCTGGGTTAAATCCTGCGTCACTTGCACACTGAATTGAAAACAAAATATTGACTTTTCTCTCTTTAGAATTTCCACAGGTGCTTTCCCTCCTTTCTCTTCGTCACACAGAACCTACATGCATATTAGATTTGAAGCTTTACATACCGTAGATAAACACTGAATTTCACTACAGGATAAAGTACTGAATTCAATACACACAGAGTCCTCTTCGGGACAACTGTTTTATGATAGGTTGTTAAGAGAGGTCACATTTCACTGAAGTGCTTTTTCAGTTAGTTTCAGAATGAGTAACAATGTTTGGGGATTGTTGCTCTGTTTAGTCTTAATTTTTTGCACATTTATGCAATGATGATATCCCATAACAAAGAAAAAAAAATTATAAAAAGAACTACCACACAATAATCAAGTTGGAGCCACTAGGAGAGTTCAACCGAAAGCCAAAGCTAATATTCCTATTATAATTCAAATTCATACCAACTTCAGTGGCAGTTTTACCTTTGAGGTTTAATCAGATTAGAAGATCATGAATGAGCCATATGACAAAAAGCCCTTGGATGTTTAATTGTTTAAAGGATCCCTACTCTATTTGAAGCTAATGTTCATTGCAGATGAACAAGAAGAAGAAAGTTATGAGACAGACACTATAAAAACATGTTTAAAATGTAGCCAGGGATTTACTGTATGGTCCTATGTGTAGACCAGTCTATGGCACCCTCAGAAGCCAGAAAAACCTCAGTAAGAAGCAGCTACCCTCGTCTGTGCCTGCTCTGCACCAGGGTGACAGCATTCCTGGTCAGGAAAACACGAAAGGATTCTCTAAAAGAAGCATTAGCAGGATGTTTAGGACACTAATTCAGGACGTGGCTGAGCCAAGGCGATGCCTGCCTCAGTCAGGTGAAAAGGGTATTAGGACTGGGAGAGACATGTTCTAGGTAAGTTACCAAACCAGTGGTCAAGGTCTCTCCGTTCCTCTATGTGGAGTTCAACACATTCTAAATATAGTTCTAAAATAAGGTAAATCAATTTCCTGCTTAAAGTGGCTATTTTCCTCTACTGGCTATAAAAGCGGCCTAAGGTGATGACTTCAGGTTCAGGTGTAGACATTGCAGACTTCTACAAGTGGTATTTTAAATCCCACAGAATGTCTTAATAAATCTGCATCTTCCTGAAGGAAAAAAAAAGAACAAAACAGTTACTGTGCAGATCAGGTTGGTCAGGGTTGTTCCTTATGTTCTTCATCGTGACTGTGAAGAGCAGTCTCTTCACTTCTGGTAGTGGAGCTATCTTGATCTCACAAGGAAATATCTCAACTCATGCATCCAAAAGTCACATCTGCCTACAATATCTTCCATCTAACTGAGTCTTTCTATCATCTACTGTCATGACTGGGCCTCTCTTTTTCATCGTTTCCAGCTGATAGGACCCAAAATGATCATAAAAATATTACTGATAGACATTGTTAACTGTAAATTCAATACTGCTTTTGTAGTCCTAAAGGTCACCTGTTTTTTAAGCTGCTCCCAGCTTTATGTCATCTATAGCATACTCTTACTTTTGTGCTGGAGAACTGACAGCTGCAGTCACATGGCACTCTGCATCTATGTGCATGCAGGCACATATGCCTCAAGCCTATTTACAAACCATAGATTTTTGGAAAAAAGACCTATCTAGAAACTAATTCCTTCAGAAGGTTATCTCCTTTTCGTTATTCACTGTAGGAAAACATCTGCTTTTCTCATCAATCTAACTGTCTTTGCTTTATCCAAGAGGATTCAGTCAGATTGCAACTCACGCTGTTTCAGTTAATGGGTACATATTTGTTCCTTGACTTCACAATGCTTAGAACAAGTTTTGCAATTAGTCTAGCTGTGTCTAAAGAAGAACTTAAGGAGAAAATAACCACTCCCAGTTCTTCTACCTAGTAATGTTCTACTTTGTACTACAAATTTTACAGCAAAATGAAGCACATATATACTTCAAAAGATAATTATAGCATCATATGTTAATCCCACATAAATCCATTTTTCTATGCAAGAAACAGTAAAATATAGTAATACTGTGTATTTTCACGTGACATTTGTCCAGCTGCTAACTGGGCATAAACTTTATTTTAAAGATAAATTTCTAAATAACTGATAAACATCTTATATGTTCTTAGCATGTGTTAATAAATGACCATTTTAAAGAGGTGGCTGCAGAATTTGACAGGTAACTATCATTTGTAGCCACAGACAGCAAGTGAATATAATACATTTTACTGAGGTGTTCATAATCATCCATGGCACATACCATATACACCTGTAACACACTTGAAACTTTTATTAATAATTAATGAACCCTAAATAAATTATGTATGAAATTACCTTTAGTGTAAAGTACAACTCTGAGGCTGATGATAGCTATGAAGAATCAAGTATGAATCCTGCAACAGATTTTCCTCTCTTAATCCAAATTTCCTATTAAGAAAATGGATATTTTAATTGCAAGTTAGGTAAAATTGTTGTAAACCTTTATTATTTCAACAATGTCTCCTTCAGGACTTGAAGATAATCGTGATATTCTCATTTGCAGCCAGCTGCTTCCCTGAGATTGCTGTAGTAGAAAATCTGCTTCTTTATGCAGGTGAGCATTTGTAAGCAACAACAGCAGTCTGTAGATGCCATACGGAACTTAAATAATTCTGAACATCAATGTTTAGGAATCACAGCTGCATCTTTTTGTCATTTATCCAGTACGAGAATAGTGAAGCAGGTTGTTATGATTGAAGATACTTCATTTAAAAAGGCTGTTCAAGGTTCTTTATCATGTTTCACGTTAAAAAATAAATCATGGGTACCTTAAATAGTTTATTTCCTCCCTTCAGTGACTGGTATCACTTGTCTTGAGGAGCTGCCTGTCCTGCAGACTTGGTTTCCGATGCTTGACTTTACAGGCCCACCTGCCACCCCACACCTCATCCATTTTAAGAAATGAGACACCTTGGTGGTACCTACCTGCTTCATATTAAACCAAGGTTCAGAATCTTGCCACTTTTTCAAGGCCCATTTGGAACCCATTTTTCCTAATATTCTTGTGTACCTAAATTGCAAAAGGTTTCTCAGGTTCTCCCTACGCACAGTCCTATACCGAGGAAGAATGATAGCATTCATCCAGAATCAGACTCAAGGCTTTTACCATGGTGATGGAAACCAGCTGTTCAACTCCTGAAGTCTCTGGAGGCAAGCATACTTATTTATTTAAAAGGTATCTTGATTGCAGAAGAGTCAGAAAGACTGTTATAGCTGATCAAATAAAGCAAAAATGATTTGTTGAATAATTTATTTAACAAATATGGGCAAAATCTGGCAAGTACATTGTTCATCAAATAGTGCTTGCACAACTGAATTGAAAAAACAACCCTTAACAGTCATATGCCAACATATATAAAAATCTCTTTCTGGGTCAGACTGAAAAGGACTTAAAGGAATTTCCTTGAAGGGACCAAGGGACAGGTTCACATAGTTTAGACATGTAAGTTTATCACTGCTATCCTCAAATTCTCTCTCAAAACCTCTAGATAGTGAAAGTCCATAAATATCATAGCTTTCATCAGTATATTCCCTAAGCAACTAACCTCCTTCTTCTACATTTGTCCGGAACTAATTCACTTTTATCAGATCTAAACAGCTTTGTATTTATTTCACATCTAGGATCCACAGACAAGGTTTTCCATGCTTATTCATGTTGAGGAGCCTGCTCTTAGGACATACTTAATGAATTCCTGTAGGGACAGAGTCCAAATATCTTGAGGGCCTCCACTTTTATTCAAAGCTCAAAGGAAGGAAAGGTGACCCCTTTTACACAATAACCTCATAGTTTAAGGATACAGGAGAGAGAACTACTTTCTTTCTGGGAAGTTAAAGCACATATATCCTATTTCCCAGGATAGGGTCTTTAACTACTCTTGACTTTGCCAGATTGACAATGAAATAAATGACAGTAAATCTACACAGTCATTAAAATCACTCCTTAGCCTTAGTTTCCCTCATTGTGGTTAGGCTGAAAAACTACCCTGTAGGTGTTCAGACAGGGCCAGATACTGCAGAGCAGAAAGCAGTGTGACATTACTGTGATGTAGAAACGCAAACAGCAGCCACTTGTGCTTACGTTTCTCTCCCCCTCTTTCCTTCAACACTGTTCTCCTCCCTCTCAAGTAAATCTATGACTGGTTAAGGTTACTTCTTTGCCAGAACAGGTAGAACCAGTCTAGCTTTTCACTGTGGTGAAATTACATACTTTCTGTTGGCAATTCATCTTAAAAGTTGAAAGATACAGCTGAAAAACCTGTGTTTGCTAGCACAATATTTGTTAGCACTGGACTGGATGTCTCAGGTATCTATCTGATGCAGGAAACATTAAAAGCTATGAGTTTTTGTCCTCCAGAAGTCAATAAAATGATAAGCCTGTTTTTACTGTTCATTACTTCAGATAGGGAAGGCCATTGTCTCCTGGCTTGGCCATGAGGGGCACTTTGAATGATACAGGGAAAGAAGAACTGGGTTTCCTTTTGTGGTTCATGTGGCTTTTTCAGGGGACCATTTTGTGGAACATAATGTTGCCTTGGTTTACTTTTGGTGATACATACAGGAGCGTCAGGCTACACTGCACCTTTCTGTGTTCGCTGACTCCTCGGTCTTAGAGAAGTAAAAGGGTTTTTTGGTAGCTGTGGTACATAGCTATGTAATTAAGACCAGGAAAACAAGATGAGTCCATAGATTAGTCTGTCTGCTGCATCAGTCTTATTTTGAAAGGGAGACTGACCTTTGTTTCAAGCAACATGCCGGCAGTTAAAGTTCTTCCCTTTTGCCATTTGTTGATATACAGGTGTTACAACTCCACAGGGCTGAGTTTCAAGACCTATGTAGTGTAAATTGCTGTATGTAAATACATAATTTTTCTGTTCTCTGTCTCTGGGATTGAGATTAATATCTCAGATCATTTAAAGGATTAAGTGACACAATGGGTTACATTCAGACAGGAGACTTTTACCATAAGCAGTGTAAGAAAGGGAAGAAGGAGAATTGGAGCTACCTACCTCAGAGCAAACATCTGTACAGTCATCAGGAAGGAGAGCTTGCCAAACTTACGGACACATTTGGTAGCAGACTTTCTTATAAAGGAATATATATCAGGCAATGACAGATCACTTGCTGAAAGTAACCTCCTGAGCAATGTTTGGCTTCTCAACATCTGTGTTTAGTTGAAGATTCCAGCTGAAGATAGTTACATTTGCAGTCACTAGAGGCTGAAAATTGGGATTAAATGATTAATAGCTTTCTTCTATTACTCAGCTAGATGATTTATATCAATTGCACTAATACAGATTTGCATACAGTCCAGGTTTTCATAATGATTTGATAAAGGTATAGCAAGTATTTACTTTAAGGGAGGATTGCATCAAGTGTAGCTGCGTATCCTCTCCTTTCTTTCCTTCTTTCTATCATATACCTCTCCCCACCTTTCTACACATATGCTGTGTTTTTCAGTCTCACTTCCTCTTTTTCTAAGCTTGTATGAATGCTTAGAAAATATGCACTTTCCAAAACAGGATCACAGAAGCTCCAACATCTGCTGCATTTCTATTAATCATTCACTTCAATATCTAATGTGACATGGACCAAGGGCAAGGGAAAGGGAAAAGAGTGAATACTATTGGCATATACAGTCAATTATTCATCGTGAATAATTAATCTAATTAATTTGTTCAAATAAATTATTTCCATTTTTTTCAAACTCTTAGCATCATGTATGAAATATTAAAACGTGACAGGAAAGCTACCATATAAACCTATAAAAAGTGAAACCATAGATAAACACTTAAAGAGACCCTATAGCCCAGTCCAAAAAAAAAAAGACATTTCTTAGGAAACACCAGAAGAAAAATCCTTAGCTTACTTGCTCTTTAGCCAAACTGAGCTTTCTGCCCTGGCCCCAAGATTGAAGATAACTCTGTTTATATTATTTTGAGCACCGGTAAAAAGAGTAATTTCTGCTGGGTCCAGTGAAAAGAGTCATATGCTTAGTTGTTATTCATATTTGAAGTTCTTTTTATTCAGAATCAGGAGTTTTGACTACAGAGGTGACAACTGCATCTTAAATACCTGATCACACTTGTTAGACTGTATGCATCTGTTCACCCAGCAGTCTTCTTGCATACTTTTTGATGTGAGACCATTACTCTGACATACCAAAACTGAGGTCCAGATTCAAGTTCTCCTGTGGTTTTGCCCTGTCCGATCTGACACTTATCCTAGAAAAAAAATGTCCAACTAGCCTTTAGCTGTATCTGCATGGTAGATTGCAGGTAGTTGAAAAACAGTCAATGTGACGAGGGCCATTGCAGCATCAGTGTATTGCTGATCCTGAAATAATATACCCTGAGAAGATCCTGTGCTAGTGTTGCTGCAGTAAAATGGCTACATGATTTTTTGATTGATGTCACACTGCCCAGGTCCTGCTGACTCAGAGCCTGCATAAAATGAGATTCTGTGTGCCTACAATGTCCCACACACACATGTTCTTTGACTGACTTTTTCCCTAGACTAACTTCACTGCAATTTCCTCTATCACAGGCTTCAGTGGGGTGGAATTTTACCCTTTGTTCCTAGTTCCTCTAAAATCTGATTATGGCATCAGGTCTTCTGACATACCAGAGACTTGTCTACTCCTGTTTTACCACTTTTAATTCCAATATAAGTATTATTAAAGAAATGTTCTAGTAAATTTTAGTCATGGCACTCCTTATGTGGCATATATAGCCTCCATATGTACCCTGAAAATGGTTTGTTTTGACTAAAATACGCATGTTCACACAATTATCAATCATATGTCATTTTTACCAGTAAAGCATAGCTCTTTTTGCATGTCATACTTCTTTCCATCTTTCCTCAGCTGTCAGTGCAAACTGTGGAAGTGATTCAGGACATGGGGTAGGAACCTGCGCTCCCTCAGTCTGCTCATGCCCAGCAAGAGAGCTTACAATGGAGTTCTCTTTTTTTCAGTCACTGAAGCACTATGAAATTGTTAGGTTCCTTGGTTTTTAGGTTCTGTTTTCATGTTTCCAAAATTCTCTTTTTCCTGAATCATTACCATCTCTCTTACCTTCAGCAGACAAGTACATGTGGAGCATTGAATAAAATGGAAGTTCTCTCCTAAGTGAGGATACCTCACATGTCTGTTTCAGTCTGTTTCATTTCATGGTCATGTGGCAGATAGGAAAAAAAAGAAAAAAGAATGATCTCAATATCTTAACTAGGAGTCAATATGAATTATTTTTTAATTCTGTTAAGTGCTGTCTGTAAGCTTATGCCATGTGACCTAGTTTCTAATGGTATCATCACTTTTCTATTTAGATTTAGTCTTGGCTAACTTATGAAAACTATACCAGAAAAAAAAAAAAAAAAAAAAACAACAAAACAAAACATCAAGAGATTTCAAAATGCTCAAACTAGTAATATCAACCTGAATGGCAAAAACTAATCTGTAACGGGTTAGAGATTTTACTTGTGTTAACACGTTCAGTTCTTTATTTCAAGTTATTTCATATTTTGGGACATACAAGTTACCTAATCCCATAATATCTAATGGAAACATGAGATAAATGTAATAGGAGATAAATGTAAAGTTACTAGTTTTATAGTTCACTTAAACATACAGCATGAGCAGCTATCTGCCAAATCAAGCAGCGTCATGAAACAAAGTATCCTGTGTTTACTCAGAACATTAATTTTTCAGATCCTGCCAGAGAAGAAAGTTCAAAAAGTCATATTCCCATCAAGGAGTTCAATACCTTTATACATAGCTATTGAGAAGAAGGTGATGACCCATTGGCTTCCAGACTGTGTTATTCCTGTGTACATAATTCTGAATCTCTCAGACTGTCGCAAAATTTACTTGATGGGATGTGCTGTGTGCCCAGTGGTTCCTTTCTGTGGAAACCAATAAATTGATATGGGAAATGCTTTATTTCCAGGTCTTCCCCTGACATGGAACTGACATGTTATTTGCTGTTGCAACACACATATCTTCTGTGTTTTCATTTCCTTCCTACCACTTCATGTATGAGTTTGGAATTATGCATTTCTTACCACAGACACTGATTTCTACCACTTATTTTTAAAGTTTGTACAGGGACACTTGCAATGGAATTTTTGATATTAGACATTAAAACATTAACAGAATTTTTTGTCAGAGTTACAACTGGAGTCTTTGTTTCTAGAAAATTGATGATTAATTGATATGTCGACACTATTGTTATGACTAAAGACTATTAGTTTAGGGGACACTCTTAGCAATATATTAGGTAGATATAACTGGAGGCAACATTACGGATGAGTAATAGTTCTTGAAAATTGTACTAAAACATTTTCAACTCTCACACTTTAATCATAGTTTTTAAAAAAACTCAGTTTCAATGCAAGGACCTTATTAAAGTGGTCATCTATTCCAAAGTGCTCAGCATCCTACAGCTGGCGAAGAGAGTACTTCTGTAATGTTCATAGTTCATTTAGATGCCTAAATGGAATTTGAACACTTAGGAAAAATCTAACTACTATTCAGGTACTTAAATAGGAATTGATAGGTGACAAACTTTTTGGAAAAACTAGCTGTTAGTGCACCAGTGATAGATTATCCAACAATTCTTACTTTGTAATTTTGAACTTCTGTAATAATTTTTGTCCAAAATGCATAATAGGCATTTTTACAGCTCATTTACTATTACAGCTCTATTACATACTGAAAGAGCCTGAAAACATCCTTGGAAATACTATGGTGTGACAGTGGAAATTTGATCCTCTCAATCTTGCACTTTTGGTTTATACCAGTTGACAACACAAATGCAAAGCACTGTGGCTTTTCACAGGCTTTGTAAACCTTTCAATCAGAATAACAGAATTTATGAGCTAACTACTTAGACTAGAGTCAGTTAAATAGTGAGTTTCATCCCTCACTTCTTTGTACTCTGCTTTTCCAAGTTATCAAACATTAAAAGGAAGTGTTATTTTAGATCAGAGATGCTTAGCCAAGAGGATCAAACTCCCCCCATGAACACCACAAACAAGTCCAACAGGTTTTTTGTTTTCCAGATAGTTAACAATGAGCAGACTGTACACAGGACCCTGGTTAAGGATAGCGGTTGTCCTGGTGAGAGACAGGAGGAAAGATCAGTAGGATCAGTCCCTAAAAAATAGTTGAAAACTAAGGAAAAGTACCTTAAATCACATGGTAGGGAGGGGTTTTTTTGTTTGTATGTGTAAGAAAGGATACTTGTTTTAGAGGAAAGACAAGTCTAAAAGTCAAAACCAGCATAAGTACTCTTCTTCTACAGGCAAAGTAATATGGAAGCTTTCCTGAATTGCCCTCTGTGGGTTGGTGGTGCAGAAGTAGTTGGTCAGTACAGTGAGCTTATGTGAGTGCGTAAAGGAGTGACATCGACAAAGATCTTTTCAAAATATTCCTTTCTGCAAAGGGAAATACTGTTAAAGTGAAGGAATGCTGTAAAAAGAAGGAATATGCAAAGGAGCTCCACTAAAGTGAAGGAGTCTTTTTGCAAAAATTTAGCACACCAATGGACATTGGAGTACTTATTGAAGTAGGTAGGTTCATTCAGGACAATTTGACAATGTTTAGTTCCTCAGATGTACTTAGCAGCATAGTTATGCAATCAATTTCTTCACTAGTAAAGCCCTTCTCTGCTTTCCCTGACACCAGGACAGTCTTGCACAGAACAACATTTTGACACAGTTTGACACAGAACAACTTGTGTTGCTATGGGCATTTATGGGCCAAAATCATTAAGTTACTCTTGATTTTAAAACACCTCTCAAAAAAACACCAAAACACAAGTAAATAAATCAGCACACACCAACCAAGTCAGTATAGAGCTATGTAGAGTTGTCTCTGGTAAAGTAGAATGATTTCTTAAAATAGCCTTGCCAAGAAAGGAAATACTTTCTATAAATAATTCCTAAGAGTGAAGTTACACAAGACAGATAAGTCAATCACTACCAAAAGAAAAGGTCCTGCTCCTCCTCTCCTTTCATCTTATTTTCTGGCCTTTTTTTTTGCTTAACTCAACTCAGTAATACAGCAGTTATATGCTTTTTTTCAGGGAGTAAGAGGAAGGATTTTTTTTTTACTGTTTTCATGACAAATTCACTCATTGTTGAGCTCCAGAGACCATATAAGGAAAGAGGAATGGCAGACTGCAGAAAGCAGAGGTGACTATACCTGCCCTACATTTCATATAACTGCACCCTAAGTATCTCTGTGGATATCACAGGCATCTGTTTGCAGTACTGTATGGACCTGACACCTTATATGTAATAGACCTTTGAACACACTTCCCTGAAGCACCAATTATAAACATCTCTACTCCCTACCACATCACACTTCCCCTAGAACATCTGAATGTCAGCAATGTAATCCTTCTGTATTCTCCCTTTTAGTGAGAAAAAAGGTCTGATCCCCTCATTATAGCATTTGCTTTGATCAAAGAGATGAAAATATATCCTTCATTATGTGATCTCAGCCTGTGTTAATTGCAGGCATCTTCCTGGCACCTCCTTCAGGATACACTACTTAAATAATTAGTCATGTTAGGGAAGGGAAAAGGATGGTGCTTTGGTTGGAGATTACTAACGTGCCAGACAAGTGCAGTTCTCAATTGAGAAAATGGTAAGATGGAGCAGAATGAAGAGCTCTGGCACTTATTTTCAAAAGGTTTTCACACATTTTCTCTGCCATTACACTAAATATGCTTTTGAAATTCATTTGTGTAAAATAATGCTGCTTTTTTCCATAAGTTGATAGAACCACCTAGAACTTGATCTGACTTTCATGCAAAACCATGATTAACTTGGTGATGGAAACTGATTATAGATTTTGTCTCAAAGTTGAGGCATCCAATTGCTTTTAGAAGAGACAGGATTTATAGACCCCTGAACGTGAAACTTTGTTTACAGCTGATGGGAAACAGGAATCTGGGAAAGTCTTATTCTTACAAGGAGGTGAAAGGTTAAAACTGGCAAGGACCTATGGGAGAAAGGAAAGAGAATATACTCCAAATGTGTGGTTTCATCGTTGGATTAACTAGTTATAAAACCTGGCCACTGCCACAAATAATGTTCCTCTTCCCTTCCTGAGCTCTTGCACTTGTACAGCTACCAAGTCAGATCAGCTCTCTGACTCAGGTGAAAAACAAGGGATTTATTTATCTGCAGTCAGCTCTCTGCCACTTTGACTCACTGAGAAGTCACAAAAACCCAGTGCTGATGCAAGTGATGATGGTGAAAACTACCCTAAGGGAATATGATGGAGTTTCAGGTCAGAAACTCTTGATATTATTTTCCAATGCAAGTAAGTAGTGTGGTTCCTCCTCCTAGGAAAGTACTGGTTTGTTTCTCTAAGGAAGTTTATAGCCTCATCTAACTCATTGTAGAAATTTTAATTTCTTTGCACCATTTTGAAAAATCTATATTGTGGTTTGTTTTAATAACAAGTTCATAAACCATATTTATGATTCTTAAGGATTTTGTTAAGTTTTCCCACCTGCTGTGCATAATTTAACAATTCTGGATAATCCAGAAGCTACTCAATCAACAATCTGAGATATTTATTTAGACCCACAGCTTTCTTTATTGAGTCCTTTATTCTGTGATATAGTGTACCACATTTGTCTCAATTGGTGAGTGTCACCCACTACAGCAGGCCATGGAGTAATTTTGCCAGCCTAGAGGAATCATGTGAAGGGGAAAGATACCGTACATATTGCTATGCTACTGACCTTCACAGAGCCAGGACAACATTTTTGAAAAACATTGAGACTTCCCAACTTATAAATGCCCATGAACTGTAACAACAAGGAAATTCCTTAATGGCCAGTTTAAATAAAAAATAACTTCACGTTCAGGGGTCTATGAATGCTGTCTCTTCTAAAAGCAATTAGCAATTTTGCCCAGGTTTCTGGCAGCTTTAATTAATTATGGATGTCAATAAGTTCAATGAGCTATTATGTATGTCATTGACTAGCCCAGTTAAAGAGTGCTTTACATGTTTGCCTATTTTTTTCTTTTTTAGTTTGGCCACCCTCTTCATTCTGTCCTGCACAATGAATTTGTGGTGAAAAGGTTTTGATAAAAGCATTCACCATTGGCTAAATGCTCCTGCTTAGATACTAACTTACTTATGCAGGGAAATGGAATAAATCAGTCCTAATGCCACAGGGTAATGATAGAGAAAGTAGACTTTAAATAAATTTCCCAGTTAACTAGGAGTCATGGAAGATCATGGCTCAAAGCCACCTTCACAGCTACTGAGTAAGCTCACACAACTCAGAGGATGTCAAGCTACTATATCGAAAGCTCTTTATTGATTAAGATAGCCTTAATATCATTAATTTTACAAATCCATCTATTGCCTTACTCTATGTAATATGCTGCTAGCCTTGTAAATTTGTTTCTTACAAGAAATTTACTTACTTTTCTCTCACATGTCTTTATTCAAGAAATTCTTCAGCTTTCTTCTGTCTATCTGAGACTATGAAGAGATTTAGTCTGGCTAGGTATTTTGCGTTAACATAAGTTAACAGTTATATTTCACTGCTGTTGTGACTTGGAAAACCAAAAGCATCAGACTCCAAAGCTGCACTCACAAATCAATGCTGTTGATAATTCATTTGTCAGAAGTTTTCTCATCTCTGAACTCTTTTTGATCTGGTAGTGTCTTAAATCTTGAGGCACTCAGATCAGTATGGATACTCCAAGTCTTACTGAGCCTATATAGGTGCAGTCACTTCTGGTATTTCCAACTTGCCTTAATCTTGACCCCAGTATACAGTAGAAAATCACACTGTTCTAGAGACATAGAGGCACTTCCTTGGCCACTGTGTCCCTAGGCCTTCTACCGCTATTTTGTTTTCCCCTCTAAGTGTGCCTCAGTACATTGTCTCCCAGTCCCAACCAGTTTGCAAACTGGAAAGACTACAGGGACTTTATTTTTTAATATAAGAATGAGTTTACAAAGTAGATTGTGTTTGTCACTATGGAAACAAGCAGTCCTTTACAGAGGCGGTAAAGCAGTTGTTATTTCATAGTTGATTAGTTGTGAAATATTTGAAACAGAAGAACAAGAACCTCCAGTACAGCTTAAGAATATACTGTCTCATTCCATTCATTAGCACAGAGTGATGCCAAAAAAATGGCATCTCAAGGAAGTATTATTCTTCCAAGTGCATAGCTGCAGAACAACAGTAAGGAAATAATAATGGAAAAATAATTAGCACAAAATGGGCTGCAAATATCATTAATGAACTATGTTTAATTTGCTAATTCAAACTTCCAACATGACAGGAACTTATTTCAAACTCTTAACTGAATTCCCATGTAACTACTAGTAAGCCAGAGAGAAAAATAAAAGTTTGTCTCTGCTTCCAGTACAGCCATTTCAGGATGAGATCAGTGGACAATCTGAGTGTTTTGTCCTCTCGATTCATCCCTTCCATCCCAACTCAGCGAAGGCCTATGCTGAGGGATTGCCTTGCCTCAACATGTAACTATCTCAATGGAAGGTTTCTAAGGAAAATATACTGATATGAGGCAACTGATATAGATAAACCCCTGAATGATCACACAATGTAGTATCATGTAGAGATATTTGAGGTAGCTCTAGATGACCTGGCATGGTTCTTTGGCACAGGGTAGTGCCATGAAGAGGTAGGTCCAAAAGCAGTAGAGACTTATCACTGTGATGCTGTGGGTAAGCTAAATAGCATGGACCTTAATCTGTCTCAGCCTAGAAGTCCTCATCCAACCATAAAACCTTCAAAAAAGAAGAAAAAGAAACGAGATTTGTCCAGCTGGAGAAGCTAAAGCTATAAGAGGAATAAGTAATTTTGATTACTCCAAAATGAATAAAGCCTGGTTTCCTACTGATTTGTGTTTCACGGTTGGTAGTGATCTGACTGGAGATCTTTTCCCCTGGGTGGACAAAATCTGAGTCTCTCTCCCACCCTCATATTCAGTCATATATAACAAATGGAGAGCTCACTCTTGAAGAAATCTACAGGCTACGTCTTTCCTTTACTCAACTGTATTTTCTCAATATTTGGAAGCATGCAGCTGTCTTCAAGATTCCTACCACTCTGTCAAATTTATTTAAGTCTTTTATTTTGTTTGAATTTTTGCTTTTTTTGGTGGTAGGGAGGAGAGAGACAGACAGGCTTTGCTTACAGAGGACATTTGCATAAGCTGCATCTTCTTAGAACTTAGGACATAGCTTCATTTTCTAAAAATTGTGCTTTCTACTCTGAATGGTCATGACAGTTTTAAGGTAGTGAGCATTATATCAGTACATTCAAGCATCTGAATAGTCAACAAGTCACATCTAAACATTAAGGCACATCTGAAATACCTAGTTATTATCATAAGTTCAAATGGAACAGTATAGGCAAATAAGCATAAGCAGACATGATAATATGAGCTCAAGCTGAGCTGTTCAAAGTTTATGGACCTGTAACACCAGAGGAAAGATGTTACAGACTGACATTCACACCAGAAGCAAGGGAAAACAGAAGACCGATGCCAGTTAGAAAACTAATCAGAACTGAAGCTGGCAAAACTTGATAAAATTTGAGTTAAATTCAGTTCTAATTTAATGTAGTAGACCCACTTAGTTTGATACTGCAACACCAATACAGTCCTTTGATAATCCTTAGAAATTGTATTTATTGGTATGAAATGTATAAACAATAGTAAATATCTGTGATGTTCAGTCATCTTAATGAGCAAATAATTCAGCTCCACCTATTTTTGTTTTCTTTCTGCTTGTGCCCTGAGATAAAACCAGAAAAAAGGATTTGAGAAAATCTTCAGTCAGGAATCTGGGCTTAGTCTCCTCTGGCAGTATCTTTAAAGGTCCCTGAGACTTTTTAAGCAAACCAAGCATTACCAAGCAATTCCCAAAGGCTGTATCTTATTTTTAGGGTATCTGGAGCCCTTAAGTATCTTAGATTTATGAATGTGTTCAAGGATTCTCCAGAGTCTTATGGATCCTCAGTTGTTAGGCATTGCTGAGTTGTGAGACACAACACTTAAATATCTTTGTGTGTCTTGCAGTTCTTTTAGGACTTTAATCTACACCACCAAAAATAATGGGAAATTCACTGATTTTACTGTCTGCTTATATTTATTAATGCACACTGGTGGATTTTATTTATGCTTCAATAGAATTTCTCTTCAGATACTTATAACATTATTAAACACTGCAGGTGAGGCAGACATAATAATGGGAAAGTAATATAGTTTTCTGTTAGGCTAAAATTGGAAACTGGATGAAGAAACAATTCGTGTGGAAACAGTATGGAAATTTTTTTGCATATTCTGGCAAAAAACCCCAAACCTAAAATGTTACAGCAAAATAATTTATTTGACTTGAACCTGGCAATGAAATCCTATTTGTATATTCCATTAAATTAATTCAATTAATTTATTTGAATTACAAGACAAAAAAAAAAACAAAAAACATTTGGTATAAACACATGATAAACTTTCAAAATTAAGTGCTTAGTTTAAAAATATGGAAATTAAATTACTAGTTTTACATGGAAACATAGGCCCTCAGTTTCTTAAAGTAAAGTAACTTGTCAGGGTTCTTCCACAAAGATAAACTTTAGGTTAAAAACATGAGGCTGACAGAGAACTCTGCAAGCTCTTTGTCAGAAAAAAAGGGAGATTTTCTGGACCTTCCTGGCAGAACGTCTAGAGAGGTTTTGCAAATAGACCAAATCTCAACCCACCCATGAATCTTAAAGACATGAGGAAGATATATAGGACTAGGTACAATCTAGCAAAGGTCCTTTCCATCAGTCACTTCAGCCTGTACTAGAATCTGCTATCAGTTTTTGCAGGTTTTTTACCTTCCTTTTAGCCACACTCTTTGATGTGTTCGTGGGTGATAAGGGAGGATGGCAAAGGGGAGAGATAGGTAGATAAATTCATTAATCCTTATTCTACATAGAACTTTGCTGTCCACAAAAAACTGCTGCAAAGTATAAGCTGTGCCAAGGCAAATAACTGAGAGTCTTCTAGCAGGGTTCCCAAGACAGGGTGGTAAAGGCAGTGGCCAAAGATCTGCTTCATTAACTTAGTGTCATCTCTGTAGCCTTGGGCTGCTGGAGATCACTAAATAAAATTAATTATTGAAAATTTATTGTTAACAAACTGTATATTTGTTGAAGGAGGTCCCTGAAGATGGTGGAATGAGAGTCAAATTAAATCTATACCAAGAGGACTGTAACAAAAAAGAAACATGCATTATGTTGATTAATTTAGAACCCAGGATCATAGCAACTTGATGTAGGGCAAGGCCTCTGAAAACAATTGCAAAACAAATAACAACTGCCATAATTATCAAGTCACTTATCTGGGATTCCTGAAAACAATTAGTGAATTCCATATCCACAAAAGGTAATTTAGCACTTACATATAAGATCAGTTTATGTGACTGGTTACATCATAATACTTTTTCTTCACTCTACAGTTAAACTTACCACAAACATTCTTACTTTCCCACTATACACCCTGAATGGAACTAAGGCAGTGTTTCAATTATTACTAATGATGGGTAATAAGCTACAGTTTATTTTCCCAGGTGATTTACCTCTTTTATGTAGTGATGAAGAACAACTTTAATTTTGTCACTGTCATTACCAAGATTTCAACAGCAACAACAAAAGCACAGTAAGAAACTTGCCTGTATAATCAATCTGATCTTTTAATATGCCTGGGTTGGCACATTTGACATCAATGTATAATCTTGAAATAAAAAAAAAACTGTATTATATAGACTTTGAATATTCCAGTCTGATGGAGGTTTAAGCTGTGAGATTTTTTTAATATTCCTGAAAGTCTATAACTTATATCCTAAAACTAAACATGACAAATTACTTTTAAAAGCAACAAATTTATTTAAGAAATGTTTTAATGGCTAGTAAAAGTAAGCAAAATCTGCAAAGCTGTTTAGATTGTTATCCCTAGTATAAGCATTTAAGACTAGTCTATGGGACCTGATGGGATTCATCCCAGGGTACTGAGAGAATTGGCTGACGTTATTGCAAGCCCTCTCTCAGTTATTTATCAATGGTATTGGTAATCTGGAGAGGTCCTAGTCAACTGGAAGGTAGCGAATGTTATTCCAGATTTCAGAAGGGCAAGAAAGAAAACCCTAGTAATTATAGGCCTGTCACTCTTACTTCAGTGTCTGGCAAAATTATAAAGAAGATTATTCTGGGAGTTATTGAAAAACACTTAAAAGTCAATGCAGTCATCAGTCAAAGCCAACGTGTGTTCATGAAGGGAAAACCATGCCTTACTAACTGAGTATCCTTTCATGACAAGATTACCCACCTACTGGATGCAGGGAAGGCAGTGAATGTGGGGTTTTTGATTTTACCAAAGCTTTTGATACTGTCTCTCACAGTATCCTCCTGGACAAAATGTCCAGCATACAGCTAGACAGGTACACATTATGATGGGTGAACAACTGGCTGAAGGGTCAGGCTCAAAGAGTTTGTAGTAAATGGAGTAACATCTGACTGGCGGCCAGTCACTAGTGGGACCTCACAGGGCTCAATTTTAGGGCCCTTTAGTTCTCGTCAATGTTTTTTTCAGTGACCTGGACACAGGAGTTGAGTGCACACTAAGTAAGTTTGCTGACAATACTAAATTAGGAGAAGCTTTTGATTCCCTTGAAGGTAGAGAGGCCTTACAGAGAGATCTTGATAGATTAGAGCACAGGGCAATCACCAACCATATGAAACTTAACAAGGACACATGCCGGATTCTGCACCCGGAACAGTGTAATCCTGGCTATATGTATAGAATGGGGGGCAAAAGGCTGGAGTGCAGCCCTGCAGAAGAGGGAGGTGCTGATCTTTTACTTCTGGTGTCCATTGATAGGATGTGAGGGAATGGCTTAAAAAGCTGCATCATGGGAAGTTCAGATTGGATATTAGGAAAAAGTTATTTACTGAGAGGGTAGTCAAGCACAGGAAAAATCTCCCCTGGGAAGAGTTCATGGCCCAAAGCCTGTCAGTGTTCAGGACACATTTTTGTATAATGCTTTTAAACATATGGTTTAACTTTTAGGTTGCCCTGTGTGGAATTAGGAGTGGGACTTGATGAGCTTCTTGGGTCCCTTCCACATCAGAATATTCTATGATTCTAATGGGAGTCCACACATTTAAGGAATTTGCATGCAGCATTTTTCAATTGTCTGCTTTTTCTTCTCTTTTTTTATTTTTTTTTTTATTTTATTTTCTGGGATGCTGTTGATATGGGAAAGACTCCATAGATTTTCTGACTCTTCTAGGGAAGAAAATCTTCCTGTAAATATGCTGCCCTAATGCAAGGAGAATTGAGACAGAGGAAGAAATGCAAAAGACCAAGATCTTGATCTGGAAAGGGAGTGCATTTTCTTTCTACCAGGCAGATAGAGAAAAATGAACAACCTTATTGACTGGTGAAGGTAACATCAAAAATATGGAAATAGGAAAGAGCTGAATCTAGTTTGCAACTCCATCTGGCACGTGATGTGGATTTCCCTTGGTCAGTTTAATTTACAGGATTATTGGGTACCTACAGGGATTAAACTCTTCCCACATGATGAATAAGCTTTTAATGAGACAGGGGAAATTCATTGACGCGTCGCTAGCCACATCCCAGGAATGGATATTTTTTATGTTCTGTTCCAGAGTCACAAACTATTCAGTTGGTAACCACAGGAATCTGGAAAACTGTTTCTCAGCTGTAGATAATAGACATTCAAAAAGCACAAGACTTATCTAGTCCAAGTCTTCACCAGTATGGTATATTAAATATTCTAGCAATTTGTCTAGTCAAAATTTAAATGTAAGAGAGAAACAGAACTTCCCCAACTTCTCTCACAAGAGACAGCTTCACACTCTGATAGGTAACAGGGACTTGGAACAAACATTTTAAAGCAGAGGAGTTCTGATGTACACTCAACTCAATACTGAAGGTTTCCAGAATTTTGCTTGTAGTTTTTACTTTAGTTCAGGCCCATTTTTCACAGCTGTAAAGCCTTCTTTGTGTTAAACAATCTATATTTTGTTATGGTCTTTGTGTCCTTTAAATATTAGTAAACTCTTTCCATGTTCCATCTTGATTATGATATAAACATGTTAAATCTATTATTTAGCTCTTTAGTCTTTCCCCATGTAGCATTCCCTCTAGCTTTTTTATCACTTGTGTAGCTTTTTTTCAGTTTCCTTCCAATTTTTCAATATCCCTCACCAGTGGAGAGCCAGAATCAACTGTGCTGGTTTAGGTATGTGTTCTAAACAGTTACATATCAAAGTATTATCAACTCATTGATCTAGGTGCAATGATGTTTGTCAGGAAAGGATGGCACAGTGGTTCAAATGCTAGCCTGGGCCTCAAAAGATTTGGGCTTATTTCTTTGAAAAACCGGAGATATCCTCTGTAATTTTACGCAAATCCATTAGGGCTAAGTGCAGACAAGGTTCTTAAGGCAGACCTGCACTGTGCATTGCTGGGCAGGACAGTGACCACCAAGCAGCCCATGGGGCTACAGGTGTCTCTCCAGAGCAGCATGCAGAGTTCCGTGCTTGGGTCCTGGCTCAGGATAATTATTGTATTCAAGCTAATTAACTATGTTTCTATGTTTCTAATTCACCTATGTCAGGTGAATTAGCACAGCCACTACACTGTGCTAAGGTGGCTATTTGTTTGGTTGCTTCTTCTCCAGAAGGTCTAGGGCCACACTGAGTGAGCATGTTACCCACGTACTTCAGAGCTGTTGCAGTCTCACTACGTCTGTGTGAATCTAATGGCTTAGTGGTTTCAGAAATTAAGGTGGGAATCTGATCTCCAATCCGATACAAAGGTATTGGCACCAGCCCTGGGATGTCTACAACATAGTGCTGTGAATAACACAAACATGACCTGTCTAAAAGGTTGCTACTACAAGGTTCAAGTACTTAATGAATACCACTCTTGGTGGTGGCTATTCTCTGGGCATGCAGTTTACCACAATCAATTCCCTGTTGGACGTGGGAGGGCAGGGGATAGATAGGCTGTCATTCAAGAGGAAACATGAAGCATAATGCATATCTGAAATCATGTTCCTCTCTAGGATTGTCACTAAGTTCAGGAAATATCACCTCATTTTACCTAGAATGCACAGTCCTGAATGCTGCTTCTTTTTGTAGGTATCTACAAAAATTCTTTTAAAGAAATGTCCTTTCATAATAACAGAAAAGTAGTTAGATCACCTACTTAAGAAAACAGAAACACAAGAAAGAGACCTTAACAGCATTCAGTTTTAGGCATTTAAGTATGACTAAGATATGAGGCTAGTCACCTTAAGCTTCCTATATAATTATTGCAAAAAGACAAGCTCCTCCAGGGGATTATTCAGAGCAGGAATATAACTTTGAGAGACAAGTAAATTATATGCCTAAAGTTAGGAGGATTGAATAACCCTGAGTAACCTTGAATAGCGGATGCAATTGTTTGGCTTGAAGAGTTCCTAACCAACAGTCTGACAAATGTTTAATGTGAGCCCAAGACCTCCTCCAGGCCCTTAAATAAACACTATTCAATTCAGTCATAGGTGGAAGAGTACTGGTGGAGTTCGTAAAACTATGTGACATGAGAACAGTTCAGAGTCCAAGACCTAGACCCATACAGGAGAGCAGAAATTATGGCAATATGGTACATAAGCATCTCAGCTAAATTCTGAATCCATTTTTCACACTACAACAAAGTTCTGAACTCTCTTTGACACTGAATCTGATCTGGATAATGGTCTTCCATTATCAAAGATGGACAAATGTATTATGACTTTGAGCTTTGTAACATCAGCTATGATGATGAGATGGTTAACACTGATCTCCACAGAATAGTTGAGATTAGAGAAACTTTTCCTCTTGCACAGGAACAATATTGTACTGAAATTGTCTATAAGCTCTTAGGTCAGTTCTCCTTTTTTGCCCCCAGATTTCTGTCAATAGTTACAGCAGAATGAGTACTTTTCTTCAAAACATAAGTGCTGGAGTAAGTAAGCACATCAGTACCAAAGGCTATAACATTTTGGATCTCAGACCACAGCTGATTTCATCTATGGATACCTCTAAAGACTAGCAGCAGAATTCATGAGTGTTATAGAATGTATGTATAACTAATAGGAGGAAATAAGGAAATAGCTAAGAATGTGAAGCAACAAGCTTAATAGGAACAAAAGAGAAAGATCCTTTAAACTCACATAATTTCTGTTCTCCAGGAAAATCCAACACAGGTGTGAACTTCTCAAAGGAAGAAAAGAGAAGGAGGAAAGGATTGTTAATCTCCAAGAATCTGTATCCAGAGGGAGCCACTGATGGCATTAATGTATGCATATTAAAAAAATTCAAGGGTATATAAGGCCATGCTTCCACAATCGGTAATGGATGAACATTACTAGATCACAAAATAATATGAATATGATCTGGATTTGTCCCCGATGACCAGACTATAGAGCACCCTCTACAGAGTTCATGCTTTTACGCCAGCCCAAAGAGGACAATGTTACACCAATGTTAGTGTCACAGACAGCTGACATTCTGATCTGGCCTAAAACCTGCTTATACAAAAAAGGTATGTAACTTTTCTGAACAAGTTGGAAGCAGCAAAGTGAGTATACACTGAAACAATGTTTTGCATCACATATCAAAAGAATTTGGACTCTGTAAGCCTTATAGCCAGATTAACAGTGTAGTTAAAGGCAGAGTTCTAGTAGGTGAAGAGGGAGGTCATCAAGAACTCAGGAATTTTAAAACTGATTGTTAGAGTAACACATGTCAGTGCTGCTGCATTTACACTTTTGGGAGATGATTCCTTTCTTCAGGATTCTTGATTAAAGAGGTTAAGCAGTTGTAAATGTAGCTGGCTGTTAAGTTTATTTAGAATTATATTTTATTTCAATACTCAGGGTAATGGAGAATGTTTGTTTCTGGAATCAAATAAATTTTACATGTTGTATTCCCTATATTCAAACCCACAATCTTTCTTTGTTCTCTTTCTCCTCTGTCCTTTTTTTGGCCAGTAAGTTTTAACTCCCCCCTGCAGTTGTGGCAAAGACTAGTTTTTAGTACTGGTTAAAGCACTCAGCTAGGAAGTTCTGTCTACACAGAGGTGATCAAAGCTTGGTTTCCTTGCCAGTGAAAATGTTCCCACCATCAAGTTAGTGCAGCCTCGAAGAGAGACAGGGTAGGAAGCAGAGCTGATGCCTTGCATTAATTCATTATAATCACTTCAGGTCAAATGAGTATCACTTTTAACATAGTTACTAGTAAGAAAGTCCTCTATTGGTTGTAGTTACTAATCTTCTTGTATCTGATTTCCTATATACAAGATAAAAATGATAGTATCTTCAAATAATTGTCTTAAAAATATTTTCCTTGCAGAGTTATCATATGGTTGAATGTTCTGGAGATTTTGAGATGTCCATGTATTATGGCACAAGGGACGATTAAGACCTTTCAAGAGACAATTAGGAAGCCTAAAACTCCATGGTTTTCTGTGCTGCTCTCTCTCAAACCTGAGGTAATTTACTTTCCCTTATTGGTTTTCAATATTACTTCTTCACTTTCCTCTCTCACTTTATGTATGTGTGTACATGTACAAACTCACTTATGTTCTCTGTGATGAAGCATAATTTCCTTAATTGCTTTTTGTCTTTCTAGCTTACATTTCCCTGTTATCCCATCCCATTACTTTATCTCTCTCTCTCTCTCTGAAACAGATCAACAGATACTCATTTGTGAGTTTCATTAACATGCCATTAATCCCCTTTCCAGATCATTAACAAAGATGCTAACTACTACAGGACTTAACATTGATTCCTTTCCATACTATTATTTGCTTCCTCCCATTCAATACAGTGCCATTTATGGCTAATATTAATTAACAGACCTTCAAACCACTTCTTTAATCCACATTTACATGGGTTGTTTAGAATTAAATTTAGAATAAGGATATTTTGCTTGTTTGCTTCTTCCTTATGCAACACCGAACACTTGCCTAATGTCAAAGCCTATTTCACATTTTGCGTTTGCTCTATCTCATAATATTTGTCCCCCTCAGATAGGGTCAATTGTGCAAAAGATGGCTATAACAGATCACAGAATCACAGAATGGTTGAGGTTGGAAGGGACCTCTGGAGGTCATCGTGTCCAAAACTGCTGCTCAAGCTCTGCCTAGAGCAGGTTGCCCAGGACCATGTCCAGATGGATTTTTAATATCTCCAAGGATGAAGACTCCACAGCTTCTCTGGGCAATCTGTGCCAGTGCTTGATCACAGTAAAACAATGTTTCCTTATGTTCAGGCAGAATCTCCCATGTTTCAGTTTGTGCCCATTATCTCTTGTTCTGTTACTGGACACCACTGAAAAGAGACTGTCTCCATCTTCTTTGCCTTCCCTCAGGTATTTATATACATTGATAAGATGCCCCCTGAGCCTTCTCTTCTGTAGGCTGAATGGTCCCAGCTCTCTCAGCTTTTCCTCCTATGAGAGATGCTCCAGTCTCTTCATCATCTTAATGGCCCTTCGCTGGACTCTATCTAGTACGTCCATGTCTCTCTTGTACTGGGTAGCCCAGAACTAAACACAGTACTCCCGTTGTGGCCTCACCAATGCTGAATAAAGGGGAAGGGTCACCCGCTTCATCTTGCTCCTAATGTAGCCAAGGATACTGTTAGTCTTCTTTGTGGCAAGGACATATTGCTGGCTCATGTTCAACTTGGTGTCCACTAGGAGACCCAGGTCCTTTTCTGCAAAGCTGCTTCCCATGCTGTCAGCCCCAGCATGTCTTGTTGCATGGGATTATTTCTCCAGCCTGTTGAGATCCCTCTGGATGGCAGCACAACCTTTTGGTTGTATCAGCCTGTCCTGGTTTTGGCTGGGATAGAGTTAATTTTCTTCCTAGTAGTTGGTATAGTGCTGTGTTTTGGATTTAGTAGGAGAATAACAATGATAACACATTGATGTTTTAGTTGTTGCTAAGCAGTGCTTACATAGTTAAAGACTTTTCAGCTTCCCATGCTCTGCCAGGTGCACAAGAAGCTGGGAGGGAGCATAGCCAGGACAGCTGACCCAACTGGCCAATGGGGTATTCCATACCATATGACATCATGCTTAGTATATAAAGCTGGGGGAAGAAGAAGGAAGGGGGGGACGTTTGGAGTGATGACGTTTGTTTTCCCAAGTAACTGTTACACATGATGGAGCCCTGCTTTCCTGGAGATGGCTGAACACCTGCCTGCAGATAGGAAGTAGTGAGTGAATTCCTTGTTTTGCTTTGCTTGCGTGCACAGCTTTTGCTTTCCCTATTAAATTGTCTTTACCTCAACCCATGAGTTTTCTCATTTTACCCTTCTGATTCTCTCCCCCATCTCACTGGTGGGGAGTGAGTGAGCGGCTGCATGGTTCTTAGTTGTCATCTGGGGTTAAACCACGACACAACCACTCCTCCCAGCAAACTTGCTGAGGGTACACTCTGCCCCATGATCCATATTATTAATGATGTCATTGAACAGTGTTGGTACCTCTATTGACCTCTGGGGTACACCACTTGTTACTGGCCTCCGAGTAGACTTTGTGCCACTGATCACAACCATCTGGGCCCAGTTATTCAGCCACTTTTCAATACACCTCACTGACTGCTCATCCAATCCCCAGTTCTCTCATTCTCTCTATGAGGATATTGTGGAAGACAGTGTCAAAAGCCTTTCTGAATTCTAGGTAGACAAAGTCCACTGTTTTCCCCTCATTGACCAAGCCAGTTAGTTCATCATAGAAAGTTATCAAATTGTTCAAGAATGACTTCTCCTTTGTGAACCCATGTTGACTAATCCCAAACACCTTCTTGTTCTTCATGTGCCTGGAAATGGTTTTCAGCATTAGTTGCTCCATCCTCTTCCCAGGGATTGAGGTGAGGCTGACTGGCCTGTGGTTCCATGGATCCTCCTTCTTGCCTTTTTTGAAGGTGGGAATGACATTTGCTTTCCTCCAGACCTCAGGCATCTCCCCCAATCACCATGATCATTCAAAGACTATTAAGAGTGGCCTCATAATGACATCATCCATCTCCCTTAGCACTCGTGGATGAAATCCCATGAGGGCCTAAGGACTTAGGTATGTCTAGTTTGCTTAAATAGTCTTAACCTCATGGTCTTCCACCAAAAGTTTTTGTTACTCCAGACTATCCCTCTGGTCTCTGGGGCCTGGGATTCCTGAAGGCTGATCTTGCTAGTAAAGACTTACATGAAGAAGACATTCAGTACCTCAGCCATCTCCATGTCTCCAGGTCCCCTGCCCCATTCAGCAGTGAGTCCACATTTTTCCTAGTCTTGCTTTTGCCATTTATGCATTTACAGAAACCCTTTTTGTTGCCTTTGACATCCCTTGCCAGATTCAGTGCCAGGTGGGCTTTGGCTTTCCTAACCACATCTCCCCATGCTCAGCCAGTGTCTCTATATTCCTCCCAAGTTACCTGCAATACCACCTTTTGTATACATCCTGTTAATTTTGAATTTTGCCAGGAGCAGTTTGTTCATCCATGCAGGTCTCCTGACATTTTTGCCTGAGACATATAAGGCAATATTTTATAACTAAAAAATAATTATTTTTTAAAATCTGTTTGAAATAAATAGAGACTACTTTCTGTTGACACCTTTGCCTTTTGAAGCTTTTAATGGTTTGGTTAATTTTTCTGTAAGAGAAACTAACCATTATAATGAATTTACAGTAGATATTGATCCATATCTGTATTTTGAATGTAGACTTATCATTGTTCTGTAAGACATGTTTGTTAACTACTATACGATGTATTCAATAAAGAGTGAACAAGTAAAATGCTATTGCCTATGTTCTACCCCAGATTGGTGCATGCCAACCCATGATTCCAGCTGGAGAATTGTTCTTAAACAAGAGTCTGTTTAGATTTAATATTTAAGTTCTGAGAACAAATTTATACCTACTGTGTGTTAAAAAAAAATCAATAGTAGTAAGACTGTTTCACTGTCTTTCGTTAACGTTTTTCACATTTTGAACAATCTTTAACATAATACAGTGACACTATCCAATTTATGCAGCCCTCATATCTAAGTAAACAGCTAACTCTACTGCTTCTGGCAGAGTATTATAATTAAAATAGATGAAGTCTTTGATGAAGTCTCACGAAACAACATTATTATTACATATAATACTAATCATTTGTATTAAATTGTTTTACAGGATTTTGTTAACTACTCAGATAATTCTGTGTGCTTCTGGTAAGCCTTAATTTACCTGGCACTTAAAGGAAAAGTGCAAAAAAGGGAATATTATTTGTGTTTTGGTTTGTGTGTATGCATATATAAATTGTGTGGAGAGTAAAGCATAAAAGGTGAAAATCAAAGGTGATTAATATTTTAACACGATTGTATACGGCAAAAAGAAACATGAAAAAATGTAAATCTGAAGAAACCTCTTTTTTTACAAGCTCCTATACATAGAGGAACTTGTAGATAGGCTTACTTTCTCTGTTAGGTCTCAGCATTCCTGTAGTTTTAAAGGTCTGTGGTATCGTGATGTAGAGTCTTTCTAAGGGCACCTTCCTGCTATACTCACTTCATCAGCTGGCAGTTTGTGCCACTGCCCCAAGCTTGCTTTAAATAAGTGAAACCTTAATGTCATGGAGCCGCACCGTTACCAGTACTGAGCTAGTCAGCTTAGACACGGGTACCCATGTTGCAGTTACAGCAGAGTTTGCATTTTGGGTATTTCCCCACAATGGGAGATGTAGAGCTAGATATGGTTTCTCTTACTCAGCCAATTGGCTGCAAATTGGTTGCAGCTGGTGACTTGAGTACAATATAATGACTTGATTACAACATCATATTTGAGAAGTCATGGTGGTTCAATGAAGTTCTGGCTAAACTGGAAAAGGGGAAACATAACCCCCATTTTTAAAAACAGAAAAAAGGAAGACGCAGGGAAGTACAGGCCAATAGGTCTCACCTCTGTGCCTGGCAAGATCACAGAACAGATCCTCCTGGAAGCTGTGCTCAGGTACATAAAGGACAGGGAGGTGATTCGAGACAGCCAGCATGGCTTCACCAAAGGCAATTCCTGGCTGACTAACCTCGTGGCCTTCTATGATGGAGTGACTACATGAGTGGACATGGAAAGGGCTACCGATGTCATCTATCGGGACCTCTGTAAGGCCTTTGACATGGTCCCCTACAACATCCTTCTCTCTAAACTGGAGAAGTATGGATTTGATGGGTGGACTGTCTGGTGGGTGAGGAATTGGTTGGATGGTCGCATCCAGAGGGTAGTGGTCAACGGCTCAAAGTCCAGATGGAGATCGGTGACAAGTGGTGTCACGCAGGGGTCCGTATTGCGACCGCTACAGTTTAATATCTTCATCAATAACATAGACAGTGGGATCGAGTGCACCCTCAGCAAGTTTGCAGACGACACCAAGCTGAGTGGTGAGGTCGACATGCCTGAGGGACGGGATGCCATCCAGAGGGACCTGGACAAGCTGGAGAAGTGGGCCCATGTGAACCTCATGAGGTTCAACAAGGCCAATTGCAGGGTCCTGCACCTGGGTTGGGGCAACCCCCAGTATCAATACAAGCTGGGGGAGGAAGGGATTGAGAGCAGCCCTGCCAAGAAGGACTTGGGGGTACTGGTGGATGAAAAGCTGGACATGAGCCGGCAATGTGCACTCATCGCCCAGAAGGCCAACCGTATCCTGGGCTGCATCAAAAGAAGCGTGGCCAGCAGGTCGAGGGAGGTGATTCTGCCCCTCTACTCTGCTCTGGTGAGACCCCACCTGGTTTACTGCGTCCAGCTCTGGAACCCTCAGCACAGGAAAGACATGGACCTGTTGGAGTGGGTCCAGAGGAGGGCCACGAAAAATGATGAGGGGGATGCAACGCCTCTCCTATGAAGAATGGCTGAGAGAGCTGGGATCGTTCAGCCTGGAGAAGAGAAGCTTCTCAGAGACCTTATTGCAGCCTATCAGTACTTAAAGGGGGCTTATAAGAAAGATGGGGACAGACTTTTTAGCAGGGCCTGTTGTGACAGGACAAGGGGGAATGGTTTTAAACTAAAAGAGGGTAGATTTAGACTAGCTATAAGGAAGACATTTTTTACAATGAGGGTGGTGAAACACTGGCACAGGTTGCCCAGAGAGGTGGTAGCTGCCCCACCCCTGGAAACATTGAAGGTCAGGTTGGACAGGGCTCTGAGCAACCTGATCGAGTTGAAGATGTCCCTGCCCATGGCAGGGGGATTGGACTAGATGACCTTTAAAGGTCCCTTCCAACCCAAACTATTCTATGATTCTATGATTCTATAAAGTTATCCTCAGGAGATGAACATGCTGGGTAAAAGCGAAACCAGCTCCTTCATCTAGTAGTGGAAGACTGGAAGCTGAAGTGAGGCAAATTTGATTTGAAATTAAAGCATGTGTGTCAACAGTGGTGGTAATCAGCTACTGCAACAGAATACCAAGGATGCATAGTCCACATCCTGGTATGTCAGTACCTAATGGTATTGGATGCCTGTCTACAAAATATGTGGTATCCAGAAGTAAATGAGTGACACTGAAGACAGATAATGTATTTGGGTTGAAACAAGATGCTCTGATGGCTTCTCCTGATTTGAATACAAGCAAAAGAGTCTGCTAGAACTCAAAGTTCTACATTAGCAGTTCTGACTGAAAGATCTCTGAGTAATTTGAAATGATCATTTATAAATGTTACAGCAGTTAGATTTCCAGAAGAATGTCAGTCTACTCCTGTAAAGATGCAGGGAGATATTCTTCTGGAAAAAACACAGTCCACTTTTAAATGCAATCTTACCTCCCTGCTGTGTCATGCTATACTTGACAAGTGCCTCTCTTTTCATAAAGATGTCTAGACATCTGCTAATGCTCATTGCTTTGATGACAACTTATTCCATATGTGTCCTGTCTCAAAAAAATTACACTGCCTGAAACTCTGACATTTGTTCAGGTTTCTATCTTTCAGATTGTGTATGCTTTTATTTTGAACCTGAGTACCCCACTCCTTGCTCCTGACCTGTGAATTTTTTGAAATTCAAAAGACCAGTTGTGCATAAACTTGCCCGTTTTAATGCTTTGATTCCATTTTCTCCCACACTTCTCTCACACCTGTTTCAGATAGAGGACCTTGCAGCTAGAGGTATTTTTCTAACAGCCCTACTCTTCGGTCTATACTGCCTTTCTTTCTTGACCTCCTACATTCCTGCCTTATTCCCTGCCCTCCTGGCTCTCTTTGCCTTGCTCGTGGCCTCTGTGTACTAGACCTCTCCCTACTATTTTTGGTTTATTCCTGCCTTTGAAATGGGAGGGGAGGCTGGCAAGGTGGGTGTTTCAGAGCAGAGGATCTGAGGCTGCAAATCCTCCTCTCACCTGCTGAGCAGCAGATGCTGCCTCCAGAGGAGCTGCTTGGACATGACAGCAAGAGGACCTGATCCTCTTGCCACTTGCACTTGTTGTGCTCTGGTGCCCTGACATCTATGAAAGAGCAGATGGGGCCAAGAGGGAAAAGGAGCCAGAAGATGTAGCCCTCGGTTTGCTAGGATGTGCTGGGGCAGTCTGAAAACAGCAGCACATTTCCCGATTACACCTCTGCCCTCATCTGCAGCTTTCTTTGTTGGCTCTATTTTCAAACAGGGCAGGCCAGGAGTTAGTTACTAAACTTCATCTCTCCCCTTCACTCCCTCTCAACAAGCCAAACAAACTCGCCTACTGAGTTTATTTATGTCAACCATTTTATATAGGGATCTGTGTTTATGCAGTGACAGCAAAGATGTAAAGTGAGCAGCTGTTCCAAAAAGGTTTCCGTGGAAGCTTCTCAGCATTGTTTGATGCCCTGGAGAGGTTTCTGGTGCTAACGTGACTCCAGTTCTCTGAGTAATGCTTTCCTTAACAATATTGCCAAGTGTTAATTAAAAAAGAAATGAGAGGTAGTTCTTTGACCTGGTTGTAGATCTGCATTAGAATTGTGTTTGCCATGTCATTTTGAATTTTAAAGGAAAAAAAGAGAGAGAGGGAGAAATCCTCTTGTGTTTTAAAAACACACCGTCATTTTATACATTAGGTGTCATGTCCTGAAAATGTCTTGAGAAGGCAAAAAGAGAGAAAAGGACAGGCATAACTCCTATGCTGATTAATACTTTTCACTGGATATTAATTTGCGAACATTAGCCCCTTTTAATTGACATTTAGACATATGATTAGACAGGCAGTAAGCTCTGCTGACCAGCGCATATATAATTAGCAAATAGCAAGGTGAGGTAGAACTGGTTTAATCTCATTTCATCCGTGAGACTTTATCACCATTTGGCCTAGTTCCCTTTATCCATCCAGAGATAACAACAGCTTTATTTGGCAGTGAATTAAAGAACCAAGTAGCTTTGCATTGTAATATAGGTCAAACAAAACCAGCACATTTGGTGTTGGGCTGCTTGACAAGCAAAATGCGTGGAGGTTGTTGAGGGTGGGGGTGAAGCAGTTGCAAAGGACTCAAGAAGATTTTCAGTCTGAAAAAAGTGCAAAAGATTTGAAAGATTTTCATTGGAGCCAGCCAGCCGGTCTTGTGGCAGTTCATTGCGCCATCAGGCAGGAGATCAGAGTTTAAATTCCAAACCAGCTGGCAAGGACTTGGAGCAATGTGAAGACAGGATGTTTGTCCTCTGTCCAGGAGGTTTCCCCTCATGATAATTTTAAATAATGCCTCCTACTTGACTCAGGAGCAAAAAACTGGGTAAGAAGGAAAGTGAACCTTGTTTCACCTCCTTCTCTTTCCACGAGTAGTAGCACTGCTAACACTCATTTGAAAAAAGAGATTATATCAGAGATCTTCTCCCCCTCCCCAAATGATCTTTTCAATAGAAACAGCCTGTTTTCTCACCTTCAAAAAACATCTAAGCATTAGGTTATTAGATACCATCTAGTCACCCTGGTTTGCCCCCCAATTTATTCAGTAAACAGCTCAGAATTTATTTAATAATTTCCATGATTTTCAAGATTTGTAAAGTCATCTCTCCCTGTGGGCTACAACTGTACTAACTCATTTGTTGTTGCACGAGGTTATTTCAGGACATGCTCTGTCACAGGAAACTAAAAATATCCCAGTGTCTCATACAGCACTTAGCAGGTTTTATTAGAATTTTGAGCTATATAATTTCTTTAAAAGTGGGTGGGTGCAGGTATTATTCATGAGTAGCAGATAAGGTACAGTGCTACAATTCCCACTCGTACAAGCTCTTGCAGCTTGCATTTCACCAGTGACTGTACTCAGCAATCTGCCCCAGACAAGAGTGCAAGTGAGGTTTGGGCTTTCTAAATATGACACGCTGTTTACATGCTAATCTGCAGAAGTGTGCCAGGAAAATAGGGAAGGAGGGACTGTAGGTAAAGTAGATTTGGAGGTCTTTTTATTTGATTGTTAACATAAATAAAATTAAATTTCTTTCTGGGGTAGGGAGGGAGGGAAATGGAAAGAATAGTATATTATCTTTGATTTATTGCTGGGTCAATCTAATTAGTGGGACTTATACCAATGATAATTAAAAAGATCTATCTCTTACTCAATGGGAAAACACTCTTTGCCTCTCCTTTCCTCAAAGAACTTCTTGAAAAGAAATCTTCAACTTGATATGTAGGGGCTGATCGCTGACCCAGAGCTTCACTAGGGAGATTGCAACTTGGACATATGGCTCTTTGAAGATTAGTCCTTTACTGACTGACAGTGAGAAAACTACCTTGTGGCCTTAGCTGGAGGGGGTGCACTGAGCCCTTCACAGTCTCGAACGCTGTCTGGCACTCAGTGCTTCACGTGTGTATATGGATACAAAGCATAAATGTAGGTTTAAATTACAAGCACAAGCCACAATAGTGATTCTGAGATCATGTGAGAAAACACTGGCTTTCCCCCACATCCACATGCACTAAAGGAAGCAATACCATCTTCCTAAGTTACACCTGAACAGCTAAATACTCATACCTGTGCTATGTCTGCACAAGCACAATTGATTATATGGATGGAAATTAGTGGGGCAGGAGGCGCCCTCTCTAACTCTGTTGAAGGAGCTCTGTAATGGAGTAGACAATGTTCTTCAGATATACCATGCATTGTAAGGAGGCAGCTCGTTGTTGCATTGAAAACCCTTTAGACCAATTTACAATAAAAAAAGGGGGGAGAGTACTTAAAGCTGTCTTCATGCATCTATGCATGCTTTTAATAGAGAACTAGGCCACAAAAAGCTGACAGGACAGGAATAGAATCATAGAATAGTTTGGGTTGGAAGGGACCTTTAAAGGTCATCTAGTCCAATCCCCCTGCCATGGGCAGGGACATCTTCAACTCGATCAGGTTGCTCAGAGCCCTGTCCAACCTGACCTTCAATGTTTCCAGGGGTGGGGCAGCTACCACCTCTCTGGGCAACCTGTGCCAGTGTTTCACCACCCTCATTGTAAAAAATGTCTTCCTTATAGCTAGTCTAAATCTACCCTCTTTTAGTTTAAAACCATTCCCCCTTGTCCTGTCACAACAGGCCCTGCTAAAAAGTCTGTCCCCATCTTTCTTATAAGCCCCCTTCAAGTACTGAAAGGCTGCAATAAGGTCTCCCTGAAGCCTTCTCTTCTCCAGGCTGAACGATCCCAGCTCTCTCAGCCATTCTTCATAGGAGAGGCGTTGCATCCCCCTCATCATTTTTCGTGGCCCTCCTCTGGACCCACTCCAACAGGTCCATGTCTTTCCTGTGCTGAGGGTTCCAGAGCTGGACGCAGTAAACCAGGTGGGGTCTCACCAGAGCAGAGTAGAGGGGCAGAATCACCTCCCTCGACCTGCTGGCCACGCTTCTTTTGATGCAGCCCAGGATACGGTTGGCCTTCTGGGCGATGAGTGCACATTGCCGGCTCATGTCCAGCTTTTCATCCACCAGTACCCCCAAGTCCTTCTTGGCAGGGCTGCTCTCAATCCCTTCCTCCCCCAGCTTGTATTGATACTGGGGGTTGCCCCAACCCAGGTGCAGGACCCTGCAATTGGCCTTGTTGAACCTCATGAGGTTCACATGGGCCCACTTCTCCAGCTTGTCCAGGTCCCTCTGGATGGCATCCCGTCCCTCAGGCATGTCGACCTCACCACTCAGCTTGGTGTCGTCTGCAAACTTGCTGAGGGTGCACTCGATCCCACTGTCTATGTTATTGATGAAGATATTAAACTGTAGCGGTCGCAATACGGACCCCTGCGTGACACCACTTGTCACCGATCTCCATCTGGACTTTGAGCCGTTGACCACTACCCTCTGGATGCGACCATCCAACCAATTCCTCACCCACCAGACAGTCCACCCATCAAATCCATACTTCTCCAGTTTAGAGAGAAGGATGTTGTAGGGGACCATGTCAAAGGCCTTACAGAGGTCCCGATAGATGACATCGGTAGCCCTTTCCATGTCCACTCATGTAGTCACTCCATCATAGAAGGCCACGAGGTTAGTCAGCCAGGAATTGCCTTTGGTGAAGCCATGCTGGCTGTCTCGAATCACCTCCCTGTCCTTTATGTACCTCCATGTACCCTTGTCCATCATAGAAGGCCACAGGAACAACAGAAACAAATTTAGGATGGATCTTTAATTTGTAATCACACTACTGAGACTGTAAAACAAACAAACAAAAAAAATAAACAGCTGTGAAATGCACCCTAGTCAGGAGTAGTAATGCCATTTTTGGAATTCAAGGAAACTGTTATTTTGATTGATTTTCCTATTTCAAGAAATGATGATATTTAACTTGGCCATGTCTGATATCTTGGTGACCTTTGATATTTTAGTGTAATCTTTGCTCCCATATATATTAAACAAAAACCTCTTCAGAATATATAGAGAAAGATTTTTTAAATTATTATGTCAGAAATCTAAACCTACAATAATGCCAACAAAGCACCTGTTCTTTCGGATTTTACTTCTGCTGTTGTTTCTGAGAATTGGGGAGCAAAGGATTGTTTATAAGGAGTTTAGTGCCTGTTAGCCTCTGAGAAGTTATTAATCATTATATCACTAGATTTCAGAATTAGGTTCTTCAATCAGAATAAGCAGATAGATTTATGCTGATAGTTTTGATACCACACACACATAATCCAAGGGGTTTATGGAGCTTCTTACATTGCCCTGCGCAAATACGGTATAAATACCACCATTTAGAAAGATGACACATACACATGGTAGTAATAGATTTTAATGTTTTTCTCCAACAAAGTGGCACATTTCTGATTTATACGAAAATGTCATCTGTAGATGTAGATAAATTTAGAATATTGAAATCCTCAGTGACTAAAAAGAGTCAAAGAAAACTCTTCTACAATCAGACTTGCCTTAAGAAGCTAAGAAACGTGTCTGATGATAATCTGAATTTCTAGGTTCTTTCTCCTGGAGTTTATCAGACAACATGAATGGAACTGCTGCATCAACTCATGCAAAAGTAGAATTTGAAATAATGACTTTAAGAAGAAACGTAAACAGAAAGAGATTAATTACACAAATACATAGTCACTACGAAAAGAAAGAATTGACCCTTCCAAACATATCTCCAATTTTTAAGTTAAAATCACTTTGGACAAGTTTTTATCCCTGTTTTTTGCTAATATTCAGGTAAACTAATGACATTTCCATGAATGACTCCAGGAAAATAATACCAGGCCTGTAGATTTTAATCATAGAACAAAATATATTTCATGACATGAGAACTGTCTAACCTTAGAGATAGGGTTCAACTTAGGTCTCAGACTAAGAGACATAGAGCATAGCTATAGACATCTTAGGTCATTTGAGATGCCTTATAGCATCACACTGTGCTTCCGGTTTCTACTCCTGTAAGTCTTATAAGAAATAGATCATGAAGCTAATTCTTGACGTTCATTTACAAGGTTACATAGCTTTTAAAATGCACCAGTTTCAAAGATTACTTGCGTAGGAAAAGTTGACTACTTCTGTTTATTTTCTCCATATATATGATTGGTAAGGGTATAAGTAAGTTTTAGCCTCCTCTTTTTGCACAGCATGAGAATGAGACAGGCATGTAACACATCTACTGTTCTGAATGCAGCATTTGGTCCTGTAAATCTGCTCACAGTGCAGGTCTGTGGCTTCACACTCTAGTCCACAGAGTGGTCAGCTGCTCCAAAGGGACGCAGCACCGGTCCCATGAGACACTGTGGTGTCCATGGTCTGCCTCCTGGCTCATTTCCTTGCTCCTAAAATGGAAGCTATGAACTATCTCCAAAATAGGGTTGGGTCTCAGTAGTGTAATTTAGACCTACCTTTTTTTCCCCAAAATTATTCATACAGATCTATTCGTTATGAATTGGCCTCAAAACACAGTAAGTTTCTACATAATTATTCAGATGACTCAAAAGAAAGCTTATTTTATTAGGAAATAGTTGTTATTTTACTTCAGTCATGAGGGAGAAGGTAAAGTGATAGGATATAAAGGAGATACAGCCATCTGATGAGAAATTTTGAAATGACACAGAGAGAAAGAAAGTACAAAAAAGGCCTTGTAATGAAGTGCATGTTTAACTGGATATGTTAAGGTGGCAAAAGAAGCCTAGATTTTTAGAAATGGATGGTAATTTTGCATGCCTTCTTTTTGGTGCTCAGCTACCAAATCTTAAATTGGGCTCTGGAAAATCTTTAGTATTTTCAAAATTGTACGCAAAAGAGTATTCTTAATATTTTTTTAGCCATATAATGCCCAAAATTGTCCCTTTACATGCTGTACACCAGCATTCACAGATGGCCAAAATGTGCCTACACTACTCAAGTATTTTGGTTGCAGGATGAATGCATGTCATGATAAGATTTCAAGATTTCTACATCTGTTTCTGTAAATGGCTTAATTCAAATCTTGTCAGGTATTTCAAAATACAAGTGAAAAAAAAGGGGTTTTTTTGTTTTCTAAGCAATCTCAGAAAAACATCACAAAAAGAAAGAGGAGCTGAGAACTTTGAATTCAGAGTCTCAGAGGAAGGAAAATTGTTTTAGGTGCATGGTCATGTCAAATCTGGGGTACACTGTCATTGCTGAGTGGCTCTTCCTACCAGTGTTAAATTGACTCAGAACTGTGAGTGGCATTATTGTTCATGTTACTCATATGTATAGCCAAAAAAAAAAAAAACAGGAAAAAAATAAAGAAATAAAAAGGTTAAAGAATAATATGATGCATAAACAAAGCAGTCAATTTTGTAGAAAAGAAGATAATCGTTGACCTGAGTAGTCAATTTTGCTCATTTTTTCCAGGTATCTATCATTTGCTATCCTTTTGATTATAAAGTTCACTGATTCCAACAACCACTCTTGAAGCCAGTGCTGCACTCTGAAATATGTCACATTATTTGAAGATGTTCAGCATAGATAATTAGCAGGTGACCTTTAAAGTTATCTCTAAAACTGTTCTAATTTATTTTAAAAGAAAAAAGTAATACCGCATGTGTAAGTCATCCATGCATCAAAACCAATCATCTAAAGTAAATTCCAGTTCACCTTTAAGTATTAAAAACTTTAAGCCTATTTACAGCTTGGATTTACTAATATTTAGAGAAAAAATATAGTTTAACAAATCCTGTCTGAAGTTACAAATCACAGAATACAATGTTTGCCTTCTAAATGTCATATTGAAGGAACCTTCTCCAGCAGAGCAGAGCATAGTACGGTGGTTGAATCCAATTTCTTAAGAATCCTTGGGAAACAGGATAGAGAAAGAGGTGCAGTGCATTGATTCTCATTTTTAAAGCACACATTTCTGTAAATGTTTTTTTGCTTTCCCTTAACCACGTGTTTTGACATGACTAAATGTCCTGAAGAGTTATTTATTTGGATTGCACTGCGCATGTCCTCTTCATTATTTAAGATCCACAACATGCTGAGGAAAATAAATTTGCTATGATTACCTGTTTTTCAATCAGTGCTTTAATTTTATATTTTTTTCACTTCAGCAGATTGTACTAAAACTATAAAAGTGAATACAATAACCAGGTAGTTTGTGTTAAAAAATAAAAATTAAAAAAAATCATTGCATCAGGCTGTTCCTCCTCTTTTCCTCTCATACATATTGAAACAGTCACCATACAAATATGAATACTGAGAGATATGGGCTTGTTTTTATAAACCCTAAACAGCTTAGCAAACAGTTCCGTTTATTGTGCCTACATTTTAATTATTAAAGACCCAAAGTGAGTTTGAATGTTTTGGGCTGGAAGACACACTTTTTCATACAAGACAGTTTACTAACTTTAAAACTAGCAAAGATATAAGATGTAAACCAGCATGTGTTTGCTGATAAAGGTGTTTTTATGAAGATGGATCCTCTGCCAGAGAAGAACAAAGAAAATTAAAGTGTCTATGCCCCTTATTAATGCCACCTGGATCTAATATCTTCAGCTTCCTTCGCACTAACTGAATCTCAGATAAGAAGCTGAAGCAGTTCTGTACAGTTGTGGTACAAGAAGTAGATGGCAGAAAAAAACATAGCTTAGCTAGAGATTGTGTATTTTTTTTTTTTTTTCTATTTCATATCCCATTCAGCTATGGTATATATTTGAATGCATCAGAGAGTAAGAGTCAAGTTAATAATTTGTGTTGTATAGCTATTAATGTACTTCAAGTATTTTTAATTTTAAGTGATTACAAATGCATGGAAAACAGTATTAAATATAAGACTAAACTATAGCAAGCATAACATACATACATACACTGAACTGAATATGGCATGGGGATGGATTGGTTAACACTTCAAATGTATGCATCTGTTGTTAATATGATTCTATGCAGTCCTGATCAAAAGCCCTAAGGAATGAACTGAAGTCCCCACTTGACTTTGGGAGACTTAGTGACCATGCTGACCGTACAGTGACCATGCTGAGTCCTGAGCACTCTCAGGCACTGCTCCAAGAAGGGCGTCCCCTCAGGGCTGGAAATTAGTGCTCTGCATAGCCTGCACTGTACAGCCTGGGTTATGCATTTCACACATGCTTAACTTTGATCTGAACAGCAACAGGATTACTCATCTGCTCTGAAGGTAAGCAGACTCAAAGCCCTTTGCTTGGATCCCCTCTGTGGGTCAGGATCTCCTTGTTTATCCTCTTTTGCATGATTTCCTGTGTGGATATGGACCCTTCTTGAGCTTGGAGAAAGTGATCCTTGAAAATGACCAGCTCTCCTGGAGTCCAGATCTCTCCAGCACCGACTCTCATAGGATTCTTCCAGGCAGATCCATGAAAAGGCAAAAGTCTGCTCGCCCAAAGTCACATATCAAAGTGAATAATTGCAGTGGATAACCACCTTTCTTTTTAAAAAAGTGTACACTGTCATTTCTATGAGAATGGACCCATAACTGAAGCCTGTGTAGACTCGAGCTGCTCGAGCTGCTAATGGAGACACGATGGCTTGTGTTATTTGGGCAAAAGCAGCAAGTCCCTAGGTTACTGAGAAGGCTTCTTTTCCATAGTAAGCACCTGTTTTGGTTTTTGATTTCTTCAACCCTCTTCATTCTGAAAGGCAGCTGATGACATGGTTAAAATATTATCTGTGTATGATGTAAAGTACTTGCTTCACAAACACTGGAAGTCTTGGTTTGTGGAAAATATGAGCGTATACTCACTTATGAGAATAGCTATACTGTCAGAGGACTTATGAAGAGCTGGTTTTCTACAGTTTTCTTGCAAAATGTAGATAATGAAGATAATTCTTTCTAGATGATGATGTTGATTATCATCTGTGATATCTTGATCTCTACAATATACCATAGATAGAATTACCTATCACTATTATTTTTTACTATAGTTATCATCATGCCTTATTGACCTCTTTGATAGGAGACATCCAGAAAAAAGAGATTGCCTGGCCCTACTAGCAACTTCTAATGTACTAGTGGAACATGCAATATTCCTAAACACTAACAAGGTGTCTGCCGAGATGTCTTGAACTGCTGTGCTTACTTTACACACTGGGCTTTAGTAAATACTTAGGAAAAAGTATGCTTTGTACTTAGAGCATTGTTTGGTTGTTTAGTATTCACTAAATTATACCTATCACTTCACTATCTTAGCTGGATGATTTGATGCAATATAAACTTGTGCAAAATAAGAAAAATGATTTCAACACCGTGTGCTAAGACTTAGGTAAAGTATATTCAAATGTTTCATACTTAGACTTTTCCTCCCACTACCCCAGTGATGTCAGCTTTAATTTCCTTTTAGAGAACCGACATTTCTGGTTCATGAAGTGCCAAACTTCAGTCCTAAACAAGTTCTAAAATACATGACACCAATGTAAGCAGTAAGAATAATACCCATAAAAACAAATGAGAGGGATTTTAATGAAAACCTCTGCATACATTTCAGCATCTAAAAGCCTTCCTAGGAATTAAATTTGCAAAACAAATTTCCTAGTCTCAGTTTTCAGGAGAGTTAATTATCAACTAGTAGACCAATGTCTCACCACATGTAAAATGCTAGGAAAGTTAGAAAACAACATTTATGATTAAGATTAAATATCATAGCTCATGATAATACGGTTATGTTCTGTGGAAGTAACAATTTACAATGTTCTTTTTTCAACTATATAAATATCAGCTGCATTTTTTGGTTTTGGTATTTTTCTGTTTAACAAAAAGAACGAAATTTATCACAGCAATTCTGAAAAATATTTGTATTTTACTCCATGCTGTATATTTTCAACATAAGACCTCAAGAACAGTTGTACTGGCTCATACCAGAGGGCTGTTTAGTACAGGAGCTTGTATCTTGAAGATAGGTTAATAATGGATACTCAAGAGAAACATAAACAAAACATCACAAGTACACAGAAGGAGTCTGTTCCTTTTATACTCTAATCAACAATGGTTTAAGAGCTTCCTGAACTGGTGATTGCCTGAAGATCATCATCTTCAATTGACATCAGTGGACCTGTTACCATGAATTCGTCTAATTTTTTTTCTGAATCCCCTTGTATTTTTCACCTTATCAACATCCTGTGGCAAGAAAATTCATAATTTCATTATGAATTGGATGAAAAATATATTTTCATTGTATTAAAATTGTCAGCCTGAGGACATTATTGGATACACTTAATATTGAGGGGAAAATGGTGAATGCTGGTTTCCTATTCATTCTTTCATTTTATAGTCCCAGTCATCTTTTTACTAAGTTGAAAAACTCTAGTTTATTTGTCCTCCATTTATAAGGAAGGTTCTTATGTATTTGAAAAAGAGGTTGGTTATTTTTAGTTCAGCAAGTTGCTCATGAAGATAATTTCAGCCTAACTTCCTGAGGTTTTACATCTAATTTGTCAGTGTTTCTTCCTCTTTCATTACTCTTTTAATACTGACACGATTTATAATTTCTAAACAGTGTCCTTCTTTTTAGTAACATCTGTTAGTTTGCATTAAACTCCACCGATTTTTGTGTTTGTTTCTTTACATTTTAGTGTTTTAATCTTTTTCAGACAGGAATATGCATGAACACTGAACCACTGATGTATTAACTGTAAGCAGTCCAAGTTTCAATCTTTTAGCTGCTACTTTTAATGTCTGTGTAATTAGCATTCTCATTTTAATATAATTCTCTTTTTTTTAAGGTAAACAATACTATGTGCATTTTTATATGGCTCCTTTCATCCAACCAAGGTAATGAATTCTACACCTTATACTCACTATGACAGAATGGTTCTTTAATAGCTACATCTAGAACTGTGCCCCTGCACTGCCTAGAATAAAATCGAGGATTACTTCTGTTCTTACAAGTTTTCTGAGTATTTTCTCCAAGTAACAATGGCTTTTTGTTTTTCAAAAACATAGTCTGCACTATTCCTCTAAATGACATTTATCTTGTTTACTTGGGTAAATGACCAACTTAAAGGACCAAATTTACAATTGCTGTTCCTTTACAGCTTCACTAATTCCCTTTGACATTTTGTGGTCTTAACTGCTATCTGAGTCAGATTGCTGGTTGTTTAATTCTCTGAACACTTCCTATCTGGGCATGGAAGTTCAATTAATTTAAACTGGATGGTAAACTTTGACAGTATTAACGTATTTACTTTAATTATCCTTTTTTTCAGTATATACTATCCTCTAGAATTATATAAAAAAGAAGTAGATGTATGTTCATGTCAGCTGATCTCCAATGTATATGGAACTTCCCCTGGAAAGGGCAATCCTAGCCTGGATCACAGCATGCATAGTTACCTTAAAGGCTATCTTTCTGATGCCTCTCCAGACAGAGATGCTTTCTGGTGCTTAAGGAACCTGGAAAGGGTAAGTCTAATGCTGCACTTCCCCACCCAATTAACTTCCCATAGGAGGCTGTTTGAAGGCCAATACAAGTAGAAGTAGTTCTTCAGCTGTGATGTCTGGGAGACAACATACAGATTATTGGGTCTGTAAAGCACCAACCATGACACACTGAGTATCCATGTGGCATAACAAGGGGTTTGGGTCTTTGCTTCTGTCTTTATTTAATAAATTACAAAATAATATAATTAAATCATGAAAGGATCAAACATACACTTTTGATATTCCATACAGTCATTTGGAGTACCTTTATTAACAGAGGGTCCAGAGATGTTTTCTCCTCTGCACATATGGAAAAGCACACCTCATCCTGTCTTACAATCTACATTAAAAGTTTACAGAATGCAGAGGAGGTTTTTGTGTTCAAAGCTGGTTGTTTTATGGGGGACCAAAAGAGGAATTGTTTGGTCATAGGGAGAAACAGAAACTAAAAGTTCTGCCCAGTATATTTCATTTCTTCTTTTGCAATTTTTCAGATGCATGGAGTAGTTTCTAGCATTCCTTTTTTTTTTTTTTTCCTTCCCCACTTCCTTTGAAGGATTTGACCTACAGTGCTGTAAAGGAAGAAAAGGAAAAGAGTAGTGTTCCACCAACACAAATCCGGTGGCCAATAATACGTTGCAGCAAAAATGTTTTAAGACAATGAAGCCAAAGCAGTCTACTTTCTGAGTGTTCTTCCTTCTCCATAACCCAGCTTTTAGAATCATGTTGAAAAATCTGGACCTTCCTGACTCATGGATGCCAGTTTTCAGGCACATCCATGGGTTTCTAAAGTCTCGTTTGTATGCTAGACAAATTACCTGATTTGAGCTAATCATGTACAACTTTCAATGTTGTTCAGGGTGCCAGACTGAATCTGGAGTCACCCAAAGCTAAATCATTGTAAATGACTCAAGAAGAGGATCAAGTGATTCTCACTTAACTGAAGCTAGAACACATAATCTCTAATTAATCTGTAATCTGTGTAATTATAAACATTTTGGAAGACCAAGGTTTTTTACATTTGCATTTTAATGTACAGAAAAAATGGAACTCAGTTTATATATAGTTTGCAATTGCATGCAATATTTTTAATAGTATCTGTATATATTTCAGCAGAATTTTTTATTATTATAATTTGGTTTACTTCTTTTATTGTCTCTTTTTGTGAGGTTCTGCATCACTCCTTGCTAGGTTAAAGCATACGAGTCATATTGCGTACTTGGTTTTCAGACTGATTTTTTAAATTATTTGTATAGTTTCTGTTCCTCATTGACTAAGTTTTGTTCATACTTCCACTAAGCAGCAGCTGCCCCGCGTTGCAAAGGCCCAATTTCTAAGCGGAGACGCGGAGGCTGAGCACTGGAATGCTGGCGTGGCCGGTTCGTGCCCCATCCAGAATTCTGACTATTTACTGACAGCTGAGGTGACTGCGAGTCCACCCCGCATAAAAGGGGTCTTCTCATATTTCTTAGACAAGAGAATTTAGCACATATGTGCACATGTCTGTAGTGATTCTCTTCTGAAAAAAAGAGAACTTATGTTGGGTCAGACGACAGTGCGCAGACTACACGAATGTATTATTTATGAGTAGTGCTCAGGATGGCCTTTGGGAAACACACAGGCAAACACGTTCCAGGCTCTTAGGAGCTTAGAGGTCTAATAACAGACCTGACAAAACCAGTGGGAGCCGCAAACAGTAAATGGAGAAATGAGAAAACAGGCAGATGTAGTTTTCAGGATCAAAGGTAAGTTAGGTAGTTTGTCATACATGTCCTTCCAAAATATTTCCTCACTCTGCTAAGTAATCTACCCCAAGCCAGTGGAATTTCCTCACATGGCAGAAAAACTCTGTTTCACAAACATCTTGTCTTTTTCAGTCTCCAACTTTCACCATGTCTAAGTCCTCCCATACATGCCTTTCCCCACTCCCCTGCCTTGGTTTTCACATCCCATGAAGACAAACTCTCCGTGGGTCCCCAGTTCTCCCCAGGGCTAACATCCCATAAGTAAAAGAAAAGATACCACTCTGAACAATGCCCATATCTGATCTCGGTGAACTTGGATGTCTGAATTCCTCCTTTTATATTAAGATATGTCAAAAGACCCAATGACTTCAGCTGAAGAGTAATGAGGTTACAGCACTTTGTTGTCATGATGAAGGTTCAGGATGGCTGAACTTTCAAGGTTCTTATTTTCTACTAGAATTAATAATACTTATAATCATAACCTAACCTAAACCTGACCATTTCAATGGCAAAATTGTATAGATGGTTGATAAAGCTTTGAAATGTGTAGACATGGGCTAGATACAGTAGAATACAAAATCCTTAATATTGTTTTCATAATAAATAGGGAACATTTTATAGAAAATTATGTCTAATACTAACCCTAGTAATGAGTCTTCAAATGTCAATGACCAATCAGAAGGCTTATAATATCACTGAAGCCTTGTTAATAAATTTGCAGTAAAAATGCAATGCCTCTTAAACTCCACACAGCATCTGAAAGACAATGACACTTCCCTTAGTAGTTTATGCAACAGTAGGCATTAGATATTTTAGAATTCAGATGCTGATTTCTATTAAAGATAATTAAGTAACAACAACATCCAAAAACAGTTCTTCATCTTACCCTCACTTTCGGTGCAAGACAAATTATTTATATTTTTAAAATTTAGGCCTCAATAAGACTTCTATAAACATTCCACAGAAAACATTACACAAAGCACAGCTGTCTCTGCTGTGTCTTCTGAGCAATACCGCAATGGATAAAATGGCTATTGGTTTTGTGCTGACACATTATTAATCATACCTGTCTTCTGAATCTCTTGACATTATGGGATTTTGCTGAGACAATTAAGGGACCAGCCTCAAGCCCTCCACGCCATGTATATACTGACAACATTATCATAGCATCATAGAATAGTTTGGGTTGGAAGGGACCTTTAAAGGTCATCTAGTCCAATCCCCCTGCCATGGGCAGGGACATCTTCAACTCGATCAGGTTGCTTAGAGCTCCATCCAACCTGACCTTCAATGTTTCCAGGGGTGGGGCAGCTACCACCTCTCTGGGCAACCTGTGCCAGTGTTTCACCACCCTCATTGTTAAAATTTTCTTCTTTATAGCTAGTCTAAATCTACCCTCTTTTAGTTTAAAACCATTCCCCCTTGTCCTGTCACAACAGGCCCTGCTAAAAAGTCTGTCCCCATCTTTCCTATAAGTACTGAAAGGCCGCAATAAAGTCTCCCTGAAGCCTTCTCTTCTCCAGGCTGAACGATCCCAGCTCTCTCAGCCATTCTTCATAGGAGAGGCGTTGCATCCCCCTCATCATTTTTCGTGGCCCTCCTCTGGACCCACTCCAACAGGTCCATGTCTTTCCTGTGCTGAGGGTTCCAGAGCTGGACGCAGTAAACCAGGTGGGGTCTCACCAGAGCAGAGTAGAGGGGCAGAATCACCTCCCTCGACCTGCTGGCCACGCTTCTTTTGATGCAGCCCAGGATACGGTTGGCCTTCTGGGCGATAAGTGCACATTGCCGGCTCATGTCCAGCTTTTCATCCACCAGTACCCCCAAGTCCTTCTTGGCAGGGCTGCTCTCAATCCCTTCCTCCCCCAGCTTGTATTGATACTGGGGGTTGCCCCAACCCAGGTGCAGGACCCTGCAATTGGCCTTGTTGAACCTCATGAGGTTCACATGGGCCCACTTCTCCAGCTTGTCCAGGTCCCTCTGGATGGCATCCCGTCCCTCAGGCATGTCGACCTCACCACTCAGCTTGGTGTCGTCTGCAAACTTGCTGAGGGTGCACTCGATCCCACTGTCTATGTTATTGATGAAGATATTAAACTGTAGCGGTCGCAATACGGACCCCTGCGTGACACCACTTGTCACCGATCTCCATCTGGACTTTGAGCCGTTGACCACTACCCTCTGGATGCGACCATCCAACCAATTCCTCACCCACCAGACAGTCCACCCATCAAATCCATACTTCTCCAGTTTAGAGAGAAGGATGTTGTAGGGGATCATGTCAAAGGCCTTACAGAGGTCCAGATAGGACAACACGGGTAGTTCTTCCCATGTCCACTCATGTAGTCACTCCATCATAGAAGGACACTAGGTTGTCATTCTTACATTCAAATATACGTGCATGTATATAATAAAATCTTAAATAACAAAATCTTAAAACGACATTTTTGAATCAGGTGGTTTAAGCACAGGAAATTAGAGAAGTTTAAAAAATGCTTATAAATATGTAAATTTGTAACTAGTCATTCAAACAGAAAGCATGAGATGAGTGCCAAGAATATACACAGTATTTTTAAACAGATAACTTAAGAGTTAAGCCAAGTGAAAAAGCAAGCCGTGGTACTAATGTATCATTTTATTTCATTGGAAAGACTTTAATTTTCAAAATCTTTTTCTTTATGGACAGAAAGAGTTTGCAGCTCTGTCAGCACTAAAGCATTGGACAGGTGGGCTGTTAATCACTCTCTCCTAAGGCTCAGGTCAGAAAAAACAGAGAACCATTCTAATTTGTGTTCTTGTCCCACTGCAATCCCTGGACTGCCAAACAGCACAGAAAGAAAGTAATTGGCTGCACCACAGGTTCTGCTACACCTGAGGTTCATAAGATAAAAACACTGATATTCTGACTGCAGTCTGAGCAGGTGTATGAGAGGGGGATTTCCTTCACATTCTCATCCATTTTCTCATTCAAACAATACCTGCTAAATTTTAGCTCATGCAATAGAACAATACCATGTGTTCAACTGTCATCTTGTATAAATGTGAGCTTGAGTCTTCCTATTATGAAGCCCAATTTTCAGTTGTTTATAACATTGCCAAATTTTGACAGTTTATGCTAAACATTTCAGTGATGGGAAATTTTACCAAAAATATTCCAGTTATTTCTCACAGTAACATGCAAGAAAGAAAGTGCTGCCAGTTTATCCTAAACAATAAAGCACTATGTGAGGCTTAGCTGAGGAGAGGCAGCCGTGGGATTCAGGTAGAAGGAAGCAAATGTAAAATAATTTTTTTGTTGCTACCCTATTCATTGCCTGCTAAGGAGCTACTTGTTTATTTCCAGAGAGAGAAGCAATCACTTAACATGTGGAAGATAGTCACTTCGCACTTTTGACATCTGTGCAAGAATATACTCAGAAGTACCCAAATTTATATCTCTTGAAAAAGTCTCAGTTCATACAAACTCAATAGCTTCTTGCTAGTAAAACTCTCAGAGCAGTCTATCTTCATGAACATGAAGGACTAAAATGAATGTGGAGAACACTGTCAGCAACTAGCCTATAGGAAACACTTGGTGCTTCTTCTGAGACCTCATTTCTTCTCTCCTTTCAGTGTTCTGACTTCCCCATCTAGAGAATCACCACAAAAGCATTTGACTCAAAAAGATCAAATATGATCAAAAGAAAGGAAAGGATATCCAGGTACAGGGAGGGGTGTTAGAGACTGACTTGGAGAAAGGATGAGTGAGTTAAATCAATTGTGCAGAAAGTTGAGTGAACAGGAAGAGAAAAATATGTGGAAAGTTCAGAAGAAGATATCAGAAGGGAAATGGGATCATGTACAGAAGCTGGGTTTCAGAGCAGAAACAGAAAGGAAAAGGTCAGGAGCAGAGGGGACTAGGAACCTACCACAAGGGAATCCTGTTCTATAGCATCTGCAGGAGTTTGATATCCTCCTCCAGCAAGTCACCTAGCTAACACAGGAGAGAGGGGGCGCACAGTAACGACCTCATGCTGGATGACAGTTTGTGGAATTGGAGAGCAACAGAATTAAGTTCACCAGAAATCTTATTTGGTTATATGAGCGTATTTGTTGTGACTCAAACTTCAGAAATAATATCTTACATTTTCTGCAAGATTTTTTCCTTATTTAGTCTTCTGGGTTTTGGTTGGGGGTTTTTTGGTTTTGGTTTTGGTTTTGGTTTTGGTTTTTCATTTCTTTACTGTGGTATGTTAATGTTATTTTTTGGGAAAGCAAATAGTATAACTTATTCTTTGTTTCTATCCCGTCCCCGCTTTGAACAGTTCTTTTTATTAACTGCTTATAATGAGATCTCAAATGGTTAAAATTGGCTAAGACTGTTTAACATGGATATGCTTAAAGCTTTTTGTAAACCTACCCTGTTTACAAAGTTTCTTGGAGACTTGCACACTGCTGTTGAAATCTGGTGAGTACTGAGAGTTATTTTGGGTAAAATTTTACTCTCTCATGATGTTATTAAATTAGTAATAGACTTCAAAAGCAATGAAATGATATCGCATGTACAAGATGACAAGCCTTGAGTAGAAATAGTTGTGTAGGAGGTTTCTTTTTTAAATGTGAATGTGCTAGTCTCACCCCACTAAAACTACAGAGTACTGGATAATTCTTTGTTAAATTATGCAACACTCTTTCAAAATACAGACATTTGGGAATCAGTTCTCATACACAAGTCTTAAACAAATACTTGTGACATCATCCTGCAAAAGGAAACTCTGTAAAGATTACTTAAAATCCATATACTGTATAAGGAAACTTTATCTGGGGACATTCTTCTATCTTTTACTAAAAAATAGGCTATATAAAGGTGGTGTTAAGGTGCATGTACCCTTCATATACTGGAAGCTTTAAGAGAGTCTGAAGGCATTCACTATTTCTAACTTCGGGGCTCTATTTTAATGCCATTTCCTTTAGCTTTTGTTCTGATTCCCAGGATTTACAGACTTTCAGAAAGAGAACAGATTACCTACATTTAAGAGATTATAGATAAGGCTGCAACTGTCTTCATTCTTTGCATTTTTTGGTCTGTATTTCCTGCTAATGTGATTTGAATAAGCCAGTTACATTGAAATTGTCTATCGTCATGCAAATAAGTTCATGGGTGTGGATCTCTGTCTTCTGTGGAATTGCATGGGGAGTAAAACTGGTCTGCCATTTGGTTGTACAAGGGGTCTGCACAGGATGCTGGGGTCATGTTTTGTGTTCATTTCTGAGATTCCATTTGCACTACATTGGGGGAAGACTTCAGGCAGATAGGACATTTAAAGAAAACAAAAAAGCCTTTAAAAAGTATTGAAATGTTAAAAACATAGGCTGAATTTTGTTTTCTAGGTGCAGACTGTAAACATGGAGTTTAAACATGCAGTTTAAATATGAGATTTTCTTAAAAATAGTTCCTGGGAAAATATCACTTGGAGCTTGATGAAAATATCCCCAAATGCCCATTGTGTAGAGTTCAAAACTGTAAAAGTGCTATTATAAGAAAAGTTTTATTTAACTGTTAAATCTCTTTATTGGTGAGATCATATGCGCAATTAAGCTCGATTCACACTAACCAGGAACTCCAGAAAAAATGACTTATTTTTCAAAGTCATGAGGCTCCTTGATGGTCTTTAGGTGCTAGTGACCTTAAGAGAGAATAATTTTTCAGCTACCACTTCTTCACACACTGGCACTGACAGCAGTATAACTGCCTGGCCTCTGTGTGTTACACTTGCTTCACTGCTCTGTAGGGATACCCTATGAAGTCAAACAATTTGTATTTCTTCACGAAACTTCATCCCAGGCAAAGAACAATGATCCCTATTCTACTTGAAGGAGACATTCCTGAGAAAACAACACTGCAGGGCTCTATGTGCAGGGTAACGCTCACAACTACTGAATTCCACAATTAGTCTGTAAACAATGGAGATGTGGGCTAAATGGAGAAACTTGCCAAATTTGCTGAGGTAAGGGTTGCTGGAAACAAACAGTAGTAAATATAAATCCCTTGGTATGTGAACACCTACAACAACAATTATCCACTCCCTCCCAAGTTTAGCAGGTTGAGTTCCCACATTATAAGGCTCTTAGTTTTGGGAGAAAGCCAGGTATCAACTTCTATTCTAGGAGGAAAGAAAAAGACCAAACCATTTAGTTTTTGAGATATTGCATCAAAAATGGTCCAATGTCATTTTATCTAAAGATACACAGACAAATGCTACACAGCACAAACTTGATCTCAGCTTCCTTTTCTTTTAAAGTCAAAGCACAAAACTGTAACTGCCTACATAGACATGCAAGCTGTTGGAAAGAACAGCTTTGGGAGTGAAATCATGGCCAAATTGAAGCAAATATGAATTTTATTTTAAAAAATCTCTTGAGGATAGTACAGATCATCATCATCCTAGTGTAATGGTTTAACACCAGCTGGCAACTAAGCACTACACAGCTGCTCGCTTACTCCCCACTGGGATGGGGGACAGAATCAGAAGGGTAAAAGTGAGAAAACTCATGGGTTGAGATAAAGACAGCTTAATAAGTAAAGCAAAAGCCGCACACGCAAGCAAAGCAAAACAAGGAATTAATTCACTACTTCCAGGAAGGTGTTCAGCCATCTCCAGGAAAGCAGGGCTCCATCATCCATAGAAGTTACTTGGGGAGACAAATGCCATCACTCTGAAAGTTCCTGCCTTCCTTCTTCTTCCCCCAGTTTTATATGCTGAGCATGGCGTCATATGGTATGGAATATCCTTTTGGTCAGTTGGGATCAGCTGTCCCAGCTGTGCCCCCTCCCAACTCCTTGTGCACCCCCAGCCTACTCACTGGGGGGGTGGGGTGAGAAGCAGAAAAGGCACAGAAAGTGCTCTGTGTCAGCACTGCTCAGCAGTGACGAAAACATCCCTGTGTTATCAACTGTGTTTTCAGCACAAATCCAAAATATAACCCCATACTAGCTACTATGAAGAAAAATTAACTCTATGCCAGCCCAAACCAGCATGACTAGAAAACTTTAGAAATAATATATATACCAGGAAAATACTTTTTAAAAAGTACGGTTACTTGACTTTGAGTTATTTTAACAGATCTAAATGGCCGTAATAATACACCCAAAATGAGAATGAGTACAAAATGACCTTTACAGCATCGTGACAAAACCAATTATTTTCCCATACACTGTAATACTAAGAAATCAGAGAAAAAAAGCATCAATAAACTCTTGCAACAGTTATAATCCTTTATAAATATGAATGTCATTTTCCTTTATTTTTAAATTAAAACAGATTCTTTCTCAGCCTCCAACCTTTATGCAAGTTCTTTTCAAATTTCCTTTTGGTAGTTATGAAGCATCCTAGAAAATCTGTGATTACCAAACAAGTCTATTTTACATAGGAGGCATTCTGACACCATAGTGACAGCAATAACGCAAAACCTCAAGATAAGTAGATAATTGTTTATTTTCTCCCTCAGTTTACTATTTGTGTTCCTTGTGGGAATTTTATGTCATTAAAAGCAGAGCAAGGCATAAGAGGTATAAGAACACTAGTGGGGATTTTTGCTGCATATCCTTTTCAATAAACATGAAAATTATTTTTGCCTAGAGAATTTTTTGCATAAATAGCTACTTTATATTTTTCTTCTCTCCAGTGCTTCCTTTTCCACAATGCTTAATTTTCAGTCTCTTACACACGTGTTTTGTGATAGCAACAATTCAAGTTTTCCAAGAGATCCAAACCCAGTGTCTGAACTATTACACACAAAGCCTGAGACTTGTGGTGTGAGTTCACAGTGCTCATGTATGAATGCATGTCAGAAGTCCATCCAGCAAAATTTCTGTGCATCCAAAAGATAACTGTGACAAGCAACACTAGCCTTTGAATCAGGACTCCACTTTCAGTTAAGTGTATGATCTCAAGATCTTAAAAGAAACCACTACTGTACTCGGATCTTATGAGGAGATCAGGACCAAAGAAGAGGACATTTGATCTTACACATACTTTTCCCAAACTTCCCATTGCCTTCTGCTGCAGGAAGTACTCATATTCAAATCAACAGAACTTCACACATGCTTAAAGACAGGCATGTGCACAATGGCTTTCTGAGCTTGAGGCCGTCCTTTACATTTTTATTAAATAAGAGAAGCTTGTAATGTTATGTTAAATAGTGGGCCAGACCTCAAGAACTACTCAGCTTTTACTCAGTCAATGCGGCTCTGTTTGACTGACGACCTCAGGGTTCGGCAAGCTTGATTTTTGTGAAAAAAACTTCCTGTACAGTATGTCAAAGCTGGTATGTCCACTAGTTCCTCTAAGAACATAGATGATGGCCCTGCAGGCAAAAGCAGTAAATCAGTTGCAGATTAGAGCCAGGTTCACTTGTGTGGCACACAAAAGCTGTTCCTGATATAAATGGCTGGGAAAAATGCATACAATATGACAGAACTAAAACCGAAAAGTTCTGCCTCAACGACAATGACTGCCACACAATTTATCAGTAATGCAAGGTATGCAGTACCCTCACTGGATTACAATTCAACTCTAAATACTCTTACATTATAACTCGTAAAATGCCTACAGAACATATTCATTTATTTTCTTTCTTTTTTCTGCTTAATGCAATGTTTTTGTTGGTTTTTTTTTTTAAATGGTGATAAGAAAAATTTTTCCAATGAGCAACTTGTTACTCACCATGTTTATGAACTGAAGACATGCTTAACTAAAGTCAGTGTCAAGAATAACTAATGTTCATTAGTACTTTGGGGATCACAAAATATAAGTCTATCAAGATATGAAATATGCAGTTATTTGTGTAAATATTTTATGAGCCAGTTTGTGCTCCCACCCACCTTTTTCCCTCTCTGCTGCTGATAGTTTCAAAATCAATTTAAAGTGCTTTTTGCATCTGAATATATTGCCTCAGAACTGTCATTTGAATAATGCATAACTTCCTACTGAAACTAAAAATATTTATTTAAATCATGTAATGAAAAAAAAAAAACATTTAAAGAGGGTGGAGGCTGTCCTGCAAATTGCTGGAATAAATTTCTTTCCCTGATGTATGTTTCCAATACTTTGGTCAATACCTTCAGCTGGCAGCACCATACGAACATCTCAGCCCTCCCTGGTCCCTACTTCTTGCAGCCTCTCTGCAGTGGGGACATTTGATCTACTCAGGCAGGCTCTGTGTTGGATTCATTCTCCGTCTCGCTTCCACACCAACGAGACTGTATTTCACAGCACTACTTACAGACCATGTGCACTTTGTGTGCCTGTCTTATTCACTGAAATAAACAGATAACAACGGTACATAACAACACACCTCACTTGGACGTAGTCATTCCAAAAGCTTAGGCTGTGCAAAGGGGAGGTAGCATAGAAAGGAGACGAGTATTGCATCTGTTCACGTTAAATCTCTTGGCTCTGACAGGAGTGTGAGAGCAAATGAAAACAAAAAGAAACGAGCTTCTATTGAGGAGTGTTTCCTTTTGCTCATGTGCAAAATCTGCATCACTGTGTAGAAGAGCAGAGAGATACCACCGCACGTAGGTTCAAATCAAGAGCTTAGAAATCTCAATTTCTTGTGCTAAAAATAACTAAACAAAAAAACCACCCCACCTTTATCCAAACCTCGCTACATATCGTACATGACTAGATCCACCCCCTTGGACATCCCCTTTTCCTCCCCTTTCTCCCTGATCCCCACGGGGACCCAGCGCCTGGGGACTTCTCCCTTTGCAGCTGATCTGGCAGGCTTACATGGGAAACGTAACAGGATACGGGAGCACCACAAACAGGTGCTTTCTCTGAAAATTTGAATAGACCCTGTGAGGCTTATTTCCCCGCGAGAAAATTGCAATCAGATCTCAGTTTCATAATCCAAATAACAGCTCACATAACAGCCATGCAGTCAGTGGTGGTGGACTGAGGTCTTGCAGTAAGGGGACATGTAACATGCTATCTCATCAAGAGATTAGCACAGAGATTTGTCCCCCCGCCCCCACCCTTTATTTGCGGTAAAGCCTCAAACTATCAAAACTTTTCCATTGTTATAACTTCAAACAACACAATCACTTAACATTTCTTAACTAACAAACTGTACCCACCTCTTTCCTTTTCTATCCCGCTTCTCAGACATGCAATGACATCAGGAGATTATATTTAGTTTAATCAAGTCAGGGAGATACAAACATTCCTGAAAATATATTCATTCCTTCCTGCTTAACAGATTAATAGCATTTGATTTGACATGACTATAAGTTTACACACTTCAAAGAATTTTTAAAGCGATACCTTCTCAAAAAGGAAGGAATAAAAAAAATGTTCTTGTATATTCTGCATGACTAAGTGCATTGTTCTTTTCACTATTCACAATCTGTTTTCATGCCTTGGTGCTAACAGTTGTGAACAAAAATCGACTCTAGTATTGTAGCATTAATGGGGAACAGTCTGGCCTCCACCTAACCCTGAAGATAATTATGCTAAAACAATAATGATGAGCATTCAGCTAACTAGCTCTAACAAGGAAAGACTGCTGCTACCATTCATCAAAAAGGCCATTTGGATAATGAGGAGAGATGGCTACTGACATATTTCAGCAGGGGAGGCCATCCTGCTGGGAGCTTCTTTCAAAATGCCAAATTCTATCAATTTAAAAAGCAAACATCACACTCTCTTTGGTTTGTCTGGTGATCTGGGGAGCAGACACATAAGTCATACAGTACTGCCCAAGTTGGAATAAAGAGCTGGAAGAGATACCCAAGGAGAAAAAATGCCGTAGTGTATGTGTCATTGTAATCTTCAGTCTCCTGAAAGGACTAATCCTAATTATGAGCTACATGACTGCTGTCAGTCAGGAGAGCAAATCCCTTGCTTTCTGTAAGAAGCTACTAATCTGATTATTGATTTACAATTCTGGTGATTAGTTAAAGAATGTGCATCTCAAGGAATCTGAATGTCCTGACTGGACAGGCAGTAAAACATCCATTTAGAATAAAAGCTTTGCTTCAAATAAATGCACAGTTTCAAAACATATTTAGACTAGCAAATATTGTGTGCCAGAATAAAACAGAAGAAATGTTACCCATTTCTTCTGCTTTTGTAGGTAGTGTCTAATATGACAGCCACTTTATCACAACAGAGATCACAGCTGATTTTCTAAAATAACACCAATAGGGAAGATAAAATGGCAATGGACCAATTAAGAATAAATCAGTACAAATGTGTTGTACTGGCTTGTGTTTCCTATCTGAAGGCAATTTCTTCCATTTAAAATTTGTAGTTGCCATGATGGTGAGGCAATGTGTTTTAATTCATTTGTGGAAAATATAAGAAGGTGTCTTTTCATAGGAAAAAGGAAACAAAGGAAGTGTATGTAGTATTTTCCAGTGACTTGCTATTGCAGGCAGCAAAGTTGCAGATACCTCCCATGCTGTAAACAGTCTTGACTGGTAAGACTACTGTAGGTTTTCTCATATTCATCTTTGTCAACAAATATGCTTTTACTGATTATGGAAAAAATGCCATTGTGAACAGAGGTGCTTTCCAGACTAACTGGCAAGAACCACATTCAAAATTTCTCCAACGACATCCATTGTCAGCTGCTGAAGACAGTGGAAATCACAAGCAGCACAGCTTCAGCTCCTCTGCTGCCAGGAAGTCAGGGGCTTCTCTCTCTGCTGACTTGCCACACAAGGGGGAACATATTGACTTTCTTAAAAAGTTCACTAACAAATCCAGGACTATAACGCAAAGAATATGCTAAGGTAATAGGTGAAAGAGAAAAACACCTGGAGGAGTGGGAAATTCAGTGGGACATTCATAAAAGCAAACATGAGCTCAGTGAAACTAATCTCCATAGGTTTCTTTTATAGTCCATAGAGGGTATGAAGTTCCTCCATTAAGTTATTCAGAGCAGGAGCTTGGGAACTGTTTCTGGAAGGATGTATCTTTCTCCACAGACTGTTTAAGAGACCTACAGAAATTAGCTTCAATAGGCTAAAATTAATCTCTTGGCATACTCTGTACAATGAGCCCACTCCCAAACGTCTCTGTTAAGCAGGCTGCAATTCTCTTCCATATCCAAAGGGTCAATTTCAGAGAAGCATTTTGGGGTGCTAGAACTTATAGCTGAAAATTGGAAAACCTTCTGCAGGCAAAAAATCTTTTTGCATTGTGCTGGACCATGGTGTCAAAAAAGGTTTGTATTCCTCACCTGGAATTAAAATAAAAACATGTTTTTCCAGTACTGACTGTAAAGCAAGTCCATGAATATTTTAAGGTTTCAGTCATTACACTGTCTAGAAATAGAGTATGACATGTAAACTTAAGGAGCAGTTAAAAATTTTAAAATCTAAAATCTTATCATGCATGTACTTACGTTCAGTTACATTAATTGGACTATATCACAGAACTGGGTATTTCTACTGAACTTTCTCTGCTCATGCTGAAGTCATTGGAAGAGGCTGATAATAATGTGCTTGGTTTCTTTGACATGTTTGAAGGAAGGAGAGAACTCCACAGCTTGCTGAATGCCATTAGGCAGCAGATAACTAATGTTATACCTCGCGTAAAAACTGTTAATTGAGACCGGTTACAAATTCATTGACCTCTTTTGGCACATCATGGTTTTTGCTATGTGCATTTCTAAGTTGATGATCTCTGTGCAAGACAAGCTGTTAACAGTGTTTATATTGTGTATTCCTAGCACTGATCTATGTTTTCTTAGTGCTATGTGAAAAATGAAGAAATAGAAAAGAAAAGATTTTTTGCCTTTCCTTGTGTCATACATGATCATGACTAATTTAATACTAGAACTGGAATCAAAGGAGCCTAGTAAAAGGTCCCATATCTAATCCTTTCCCACGTTCAGTCTTACCTTGATCTCTGCAATGCTTTCATTCTCTCCTTAGGGCATGAATACTTGGTATTATAAAATTTACATGTTTGTATTTTTGTAGGAGAGGCAAATTAAGGCAAAAATTCACAACAAACTTCCATAGTGAAGATAGATCATTTCATATTTCTAGCCATGCTGAACCATGGGAAAATCAAACGCACTGCAGCTATGTGTAAATGGTCACAGAAATATATCTTGGCTCAAAACCCAGGCATGCAGTGCAGTTTTGCCTTAATAAAGCTAACTGTCTCTAATATTTGGAGCCAGTAACAATAACCCTTTTACTATAAGCATGGCCTTTTGTATTATATAACATTCAAATACAAAACAAACAAAACCCTCACATTTCTCTCTGTGCTAATGATAAAACAAAAGAACAGGGTGGTGCCATGTTGGCAGCACTGCCGGATTGAACCGATCTCTGTCATTTTTGGCAAATAATGAATCAACTCAGCCCCTCTAAAGACCTCATGTGAGGTTAGAGATATGCTATTAGTGTAGAGCTAAAAAATACTGCTGTGGTGTTTACAGAAAGCGCTCACTCAGATTATTCTATTTGAAGTCAATTAGAAGAATCCTCTGATCTTACTGGCATGGATTCTCACAGCAAACACTAGGCAGTTGTTATCACTAACCCCGAAGAATGCAGCTATGCCTGGAGAATGCAAAGGCCAGTTTAAAGAACTATTCACTACCTGTGTTGATGCTTATGGCTTATATGTCTGTTTTGCAAAGTCAGATCAAAATGGTTGCCTCTAACCATTATGCAGACAAGCAAAGGTTGTCAAATACCTGCCAGTTTTCACAGAACAATTCATGTATCTGCTGGGCATTGTGGTTCCACACAGTGTTATTCATTTCCAGTATACTTTCTGAAACATTACAAGTGTCCAACACACCACTTATTTGAAGAAAACAGCAACTCAAGCACAGAAAGAGAAGGTGGGTCAGTATGACATTTTCTCATTCATTTTTAACCTTCTTTTTTTGTTTGTTTTCATTGCTCCCACAAACTCAATTACGAACTGTTTCCTGTTCACTTTGGTGATACTGAAAAGCACTTAGCTGTAAAGCTTTCACGTATACTAGCCTTCCACAGCAAAACCAGGTTGCATGCACATATTGGCATCTCTCTGTCTCGCCTATATGAACACAGTAAAATACAATACACAAAGTCACCACACTCGCCATGTGCTTGAAGACAGAAAAGGACAATCTTAAGTTCTCCCATACAAGGTTGCATGCACTAAAATGTATGTGCAAGGGAAATCTGAAAGTAGTCTGAAGTAGAGGTGTCCTTTGTTTTGCCTCTTTTACATAATTTGTTACTTGAGTTTTCTTAGTCTTGCTGCTCCTTTTCAAAGTGTTTCTCATCAAATGCTAAAGCCCACCTTGCCCGCTCAAGGGAATGTCTCTAGCTACAAGGCTTCAACAGGAGATGGCACGTCTGCTGTCACCTCTGTTACTTCTGAAAACATTGTGTAATGTTAGATCAGGTTTGTATTCATTTTCTCATGTGCACGTTGATCTAAGCACACCATTATCCATCTCGGATACCATTATTACATTAAATTGCAAAAGGAAAAATATTGGCAAGAAACTTTTAATATGATAAAATTAATATTGCTCTAAGTGCTTTAATGCAACAATAAGAAATAAAAGATTTTTAATGAAGAAAATGAAATAAAGAGGTAAATATTCTTTGGGGAAAGAGAAAGAAGTTAACCTTAAGGCTCTAAGGGCATTTAAGATGCCACTGACAGACTTTAGCAAGCTTATAAGTTACAGCATCTTCCTTGTATATTCACTATGTTGCTTCGTTCTTCATATCAGCAGCTCTATTGAATACATCCCTTTCTGTCTGCAGTTCTGCCTACTGTTCCCGAACTCGGGAGAAATTTCTCAGAGGGCAGCTTCATCCTGATGTGTTGGAGTCTCTGTTTTCAAGACATTTTGCAAAATAAAAAGGGCAAGATCAGAGGGGGAGGAGAGAAGGATTTTCAGGGTTTGTAAGCTAGATGTTGGACTTTTACAGCTGCCAAGTTTGCATCATATACATTCTGATTTTGTACCCACATGAAAAACAGGTTGATTTCAGTCTTAATTTGATATTTCCCTTTCTAAGCCTAAGATTTATATTCGTGCTGTTTTCTTTCTCTGACTTTTTAAGAACATGTTATTATGCTTCTGATATAGAAAACTTCTTTCCTAAGTTACTGTGTTCTGAGAGCTCTAATAGTGCACCATCATGTACAGTTCTTTCTACACACCACCAGACATCTCTGAAGAATAACACTGAGACATCAGCCTGGAGTTTGAATGTAAACACAGAAGTAATAAAGTTAGTAATAAATCCTGTTAAATATAATACAGGACAATTTCGCAGAGCTAACACTTTTTCACTGATTTTCACAAGCCAACAAACATGTACAATTCAATCTGTGTCTCAGCTACGCATGTACACACATGTGCAGACATCTAACATAAAATTTACTGTTTCAGATAAAGCATTTGTAAAATAGAATTTTATCTACTACAAGGTGAAAGTGTCAACATCCAGTGTGATTACTCTTAGATAAATTACTTGCTTTATTGGTTCCCCCTTGAATATAGTGAGCTGACTTTTTTTAATTCCAAGAAATGTTGTGCATCTGCTTTCTAAAATGATCTCTCAGCCCTAGTTTCCAATATCACTGGTGATTTCCAGGAATTTAGGCCAGTACTGTCATTCGTATCATGAAGTCAGGATGGACATTTTGAAACTGATCTAACATTTTCTTATTTAGCAAATATGAATCACAGTTTTAAAAGTTTTGCTGGTAACAGGGAAAATCTTTTCACTTGTAGACTGTGTGGTCTACTTGCTAAAGTATCCTGTTCAGACAGACATCTGTTCACCTGGTTCTGGAGAGTTGAATGAGCAATGAGATACTCATAAAGACTTATTTAGTTGGAGCATTAATTCCCCAGGAAAGCAATCTTTTTATCTTGTAGTGGATTATTTTAACTTTTGACTAAAAATTTAAAACATTGAAGTTTTTAAGACTAATGATTAGTTTGCTTTCCCATGTATTTATGCTTCTGATTGCTGTTAAACTTACTATATAATTAACTTAAACTAGTCATAAATAAAAAGCAAACATTTACTTTATATTTCTATTCATCATCATAAATGAAGTAGAGGTATGGGTGCAACATACTAACCATATCTTCAGAAGTTTATAGCAACACAATTGGATAAAACTTATCCTCCTATCCAGAGCATATCCCTTTTTTTGATATAAGAATATGTTAAACTTTACAAGACAATCTTGTGAATTTGTAAGGCAATGTGTTCAATGTTTCTGGCCAGACTATGTATAACAAATAAATATTGTATTCCCCAAACTAGAATTGAAAATACTCCGCTTACCCACTTTTACCCTCAGCTACCATCTCTTCTTCTATTCTTGCTGACAAACCAATATGTCCTTTGATTTCAACTCTACAAAAAATGTCTTATCACCTACTAGTCCTTTTGCAGACATTTGGGAATATAAGTGAGGATTGAAAAAAAATCCTGATTAATAAAAATATGTTTGTTTTTTTTTTTTTTAAACTAAAATCCTAACTGAATAAAACAAATTTAGTCAGACCCCTGACATCTTCCTGAGTCCACAAACAGACTAAAATGAAAGTTCCGAGGAACTTTGGTCACAGAATTAACTTTGGAGATTAGTTATGGTGATTTAAATGCCTCTACTGTTAATTATTTAACTAATTGTTCTAGCAGAAAGAAAAAGAAGGAAAAAAAAAGTCCATTAATGTGCTTGTTCTACAATTCCTAACTATTTGTAATGCTTTCCTTGCTGACAGAAGCCAACAAACATCTTTTCTGATGGCTAATTTTAAAGCTTTTATCAAGTCAAAATGGCATAGCTAACAGATTTCTGCAGCTGCACTGATGGTCTCAGGTCTGCATAGAGCTTATGCATCCAGCTATGAAGCTAGAAAAGGTGAGACAGACCCTTGTGCTGGTTTTGAAAGTCTTTCCTTTCACTAATTACACTAGGATTTACACCATTCAGGATGTGCATGTCTATTTGGGGACAGCTACAGTCTGGCCTGCTGTAGACTGAACACACCATCAGAGAGTATGTTCTCCTTTTCACTGGGCATTACATTAAATAACTCAAAGATCCTTCTCTGATTTGAGCTTTTTGGCTGGAGCTTTCCTTTTCTCTTTTTATTCAATTCAGTAAAACCAGAGAACTTTTTGTCACAGAAGCCAAGGCAGCGTTTTGACTGTGGAACGCACAGGGTCTCTCATATCCCACTGCCCACTCCATATTTGCATTGATTTGTATCCTGCAAGACAACTTAACCAGTTGGTTTCTCTGCTGAGACTGTTTGTCTAAACTGCATGGAAAAAACACATCAGGGAATACAGAAGTAAATCATAGGAGACAGTAAGAAAAATATTACAAATAGATGAAAGATTTAGATATGTGTTACAGAGAATATAAAAAAGAGTAGTTAAAGCCAAACTCCAAAATAACTCGAAGAATGGCATCCTTTCTAATTGCTTAAATATTTTTAATCTCCTTTAAATTTGTGTGGATTCCACCGAGGAGCTGAAAAAATCTTAGTTTAACTCCTCCATTGCTGTATAAATAAATGAAATCAACCACAAAAGTAATGAGTTTGTTCTTTATTTGATGTGATCCTTTCAAATTCCCATCATGTTCCTTAGGACAGTATTTATTGTTTATATACAGATAAAGAACGGCATGAAGTTCCTATTAATAATGGGGAAAATGGGTATATAACAAGTGACAAGGTATATAACAAGTGACTCATTAATCTTTAAATTATTCTTCTAAAACAGAGAATATTTATTATATATTATTATATTTTTTTTATTATTATTATTATTATTATTATTATTATTATTATTATTATTATATGTGATTATTATTACACTTATTAGAATATAAATGTACTATTAAACTATCGCAAAACTGGCACTAATTGCTAATTCTGTGTGTATGAATTGTCAAGAGTTGAGCTGTTTCAGGACACAAAAGCAAGCATTTCTTTGCCAGTTCTACCTGCAAAACTCCACGTTGGGGGAATTCGTGGGGCAAACTTTCCAGATTAAGCTGTGGCAAAGATGCTATGGATGCTGCTGTTGGCAAACTCCCTTCAGTTTAGCAGAACAGAGTATAGTGTGTAGGAAATCAGGTCCCATGCATCCCCTTGCCAAAAGGGATTTAAATTCCCATCCTACATGAATGGTATGAGATTGATGTTTTAGCTTCGCGAAGTCACTTCACTTCCATGACATTTTCAAAATGAGGCATTGCATACAGACAAGGATAATAATAACTTAGTATTTCCTTATATATGTCCTTATACTCAGTAGCTCAAAAAATACTTTTCAAAGATGTTACTTTCATATCGCTGGTATAAGGACCACAGCTATGCCCAGGACACTTTTCTAGCCAGTATCAGGATCAGAAATAACATCCCACTTTCCTGTCCTCACCTGTTACAAAGAAGGTAGACACACAGCCCTGTGAGAAACCAAACCCTCTGGACTGTGTGATGTGCACCCCAGCATTGCCTTTATTGCCTACGAATGAGGACAGTTCTGTCAGAAGGCTGTTGGAGGCATCCCTCAGTGCTCTAAGGACAAAACTTCCTTTCAGCTTGCACAAGGCCTTTGTGCTGCTCCCTTGATGATTTCATTGTGTCCTACACTTTTTGGACTTGTGGTTTCTGAAAGAAAGAAGAATTTGCAATAGCACACAGAGGGGACTGGGCAAGTTGCTTTTGTCCTGTTGTTTCCTGTGTCATTTACCCTGCTGATTGCCTAGCCTTGTCTATAAACAGCTGACTACCACCTGAGAGTCTACAAGTCTACATCTCTAAATACGTGAAAATTACATCCTATTCTACATAAAAAGTCTGTTCATAAAGGATTAAGAAATTACAAATAACTTATTTCAGATGTTACATTGTAGAGAGTTGAAAACATTGGGTAACTAGTAATCAAAAGTTTCTAGTGAGAGTAGTGAAGACTGGAAATTCTGTTTTGTGTAAGACTTCTAAGTTTCAACATTTGTTTTCAAAATCTCTGTTTTGAGCCTTTGAAAATATTTTATTTTACTAATGTTTAACATTTTCTTTTGATTGTGAAAATTTTAAAGTATACTGTTGTTGTTGTGCAATCTGTTTTCTTAACAGAAATCTATAGTTTCCTTAAAAGGAAAAACTAAGTCTTTTGTTTCAAGAAGGTTGAAACAGAAATAATTTTGTAGCCTGTGCTTGCCCACATTTAGTTCTCAGTTTTTCAGTTTATAGTGCCAAAATTTTGCCATTGCAAACACATGCAGGAATCCTATTGTAGACAATAACCAAGATTTGCAAAGCAGCTGAGGGATGTAGCTCTACAAATTTCATTAAATTTGATGGAAGTCATGTAGCAAAATAGTTCTAGACAACTTTGAGCATTTCAAGCAATGTGTATATTTTTGAAAGCCAGAATTTGCCCACTGAGTTCAACTGAGGAACAGGCAGGTGACCCTGAATACCAAATGAGACTGAGAAGGCAAAGAGACAGAGCTGTCAAGGTTGACAAACAGTAGGAAGGCTACTTCAGATTCTATTTTAAAATAGATCTACAATGATCTGATTCTTCAGATCTTCTTCAACGATCTGAAGAAGAACTTAAAGAAACCTTTCTAATCTCTCTTGACCATCAGAAAATGAAAAAACAAAAATTCTCCTCCTCAACCTCCAATAAATACATTAGCAATGATCTTTTAATATCAAATGGTAAAAGTGAAAAAGTATGAGATGCTCTTGAGAAAAATGATGATATAATCAAAAGATCATAGAGTGCCACTTCTTTTTCCTTCTGGAAAAATTGAGTTAACAATCTTCTCCGACCTTGTTTGTCTGTTTTTCTCTAGAGTTATGCCAAATTATCTGAAGGTCTTTTATACACTCAGAGACCCTGAATAGCAGTTAGTTCAGAGAAGCTGCAGATGTGGCTGGATATTCACTGCTAAAAACACAGCTCTCGTCAAGCTGCATCACACCACCCTGGATCTTCAGTCTCCAGCAGTGTATGAAAAGCACATAAAATTAGCAAACCTCCTTTCCACAGTATAATAGACAATTTTTTAGCATGTCTGCACTCATGCCTTTAATTTTGTCCTATGTAAATTTTAGAAAGTCATTATGTGCAATAGAGCCAAGTGTTTTTTACTTCCTAAATAATGGCCAAAAGAGGTGAAATTTTATTCATTATTAGAATAGCAGAGCCGCAGCATTACCAGTTGTTTATAAATCCCATTAAGGTTCTAAGCAGAATCCTGTTCTGACAAATACATCTCCCAGGTGTTATGGTCTGCATGTTACTCTCTCCCAAGTACCTCTGCAAGTACATTACTGAGTCAATACATTGAAAAACAGGAAAAGATTTTTAAATGGGTCCTACCTACGCAAAAGTCTAATATGTCTTAAAAAGCCATGTGAAACAGCAACTGGTAAACAAAAGCTCTCTTCAAAGGATGGTGTTTGCAGAGCAGGTCACTTCATTTTAATAGAATTCTCACAGCTCTGACGTGCATGCAGTCAGTGAAAGAAGTACCCATAAGAGATTATCACAGAAAAAAACTCATTCAGGTATGTAATTGTTTGTTATCAAAAGACAGCATGTACTCTAATTTATTTTGACTTGTTGGATTTGATTCACTGCTTTTGCATACGATTGCTTTAAACTGGATAATCAAATCTGTCTGTGTATGAGCTGAACTGTCTGCCTCCATAAAAATATGCATTGACCATTCAGTGGCACTTCTCCAAAGGGAAGTACACAGCCTTTCTCACCAAAGTGACCCTTCCACCTTACCTTCCCTTTCTCAGAATAAGAGACAGAAATTTTCTTTGGAAGGCTCAGCAAGTAATGCACCCTTCTGTAGTCAGACTAGAGAAAACAGTAATTTATTAGTATTTTTGCCTCTTCGTATAAGGAAACAAAGTATATGTAATCGTTCAGTGTGTGTCTCTCCCAATCTAGAAGGAAGATAAAGTTAGTGATACAATTTGCTAGGTAAAGGTCTGAAGGACAATTAATTTCTTCCAACTATAAAGATAAATGGGTAGGGGAGACTAAACATGTCAGAACTTCCCATAAATAGCCATGCTTGAGGGAAAGGCTAAGGTGCAAGACCAGTACTATATACAGTAAGATCTTCATAAATGTCCTAATTGAGGTGTCTGTCCCAACCATCAAAGCGGGTAGTCAACAAGTCAGAGTTTTGTAGGAAACCAAGTTTCATTGCTGCCAGTCCTCACAGAATCACTGGGAGCTACTGGTTTGGTAACAGTCGTAAAAGTACAGTCTTATTTGTGGATTGCAAAACTGGTCCCCAGGAGCGTGCTCAACATCCTACTTGCAACAGTGAAACAAACTTTTCTTTTGGCATTCCGACACAGGAAAAGTGGTTGCAGAGGACAAGGCCTGGTCTCTACCAATACTGTAACTAATGCAAAATATGCCCTCTTGAAGAAGTGTAAGGTATTTATCTTCTGAAACATTTTCAGGAGGCATTGAGGAAGAATTCTGCCTGCATTCTTTCTGGGGTTCTGGCTGAAGGGTAACAAGCCTGAGCATAGGCTCTATAAAGGCAGGCTTAGTCACTAGGATGGAGTCAGCAGCAAAACCGTCTAAGCTGGTTCTGTAATCACGTTACAGGATCTGTATAGCAGTGACTAAACCTGCTGCATGGAGGGCAGAGTTTTCCTACCTGTCTCTGTGGGTCAGCTTTATCTTTGCTTTACTCTGTCAGGGTGTGAAGTGCATAGGTGAAACAAATCACTAGCTGCAGGCCAGGTGTCACTCAGGGAGCCTTTGATGTGAAAGCATCACAAGGCACAGCACACGCAACCTAGGAATTAAGCTTTCCAGAGGGGCAGCGCTGGCTAGTTAGCTGGAAACACGCAGAGAGACCATCGTGCTGGCTGTGCTACCAATTCACGCTCACTTTAGTAAGCTACCTTGTCTCAGTTTCCCTTCTCTGTAAAACAGGAATACTGGTAAAGACTCCCATATACCTCACAGGACTATCATTAGAACTAATTAATTTCTGATATTAAAGTGCACTGAAGATTTAACATTATAAACGAACTGGGTATAATTTTAAATGCATTTTTGTGTTATAAGTTACATACATACACATGGCACTATTACTGAGTATGTACATCCACTTACTAAAAAACCAGTTGTAGTAAACATGTACTAGTATACCCTGGACAATACAGCAGTGTTCAGAAGCCCCATGGAGACAGCAGCTGCATAAATTCCATCAGAAGATGCTTCGGAGTTCCAAAACTTTATCAACTTCATCTGCCGAAGCTGGAAACAATATATGAAATGCAGAATTCCATTATTTTCTGTTACTACACATTCACTAAATATTTAAAATTCCATTCCTGCAATAAATATATATGCTACAAATAAATGCTTTTTTATTATCCTTTATTATTCTTGCTTATCTGTTGCAACAAGCCTTAAGGATTTTGTTACTGTTATTATTTTTAACTTCTTTGATTAATTAAAGAAGGTATTAGAATTTTTTTTCCTGACAGACAGTCCTCATTATGAAAGTAGGCAGGTGGACTAGGCATAATTAATACCTTGTATTTATAAAGCACTCTTCTTCGATAGTTATTCTGGTTCTTTCCAGACAAATTCTCTGTGGTCTCCATTTTATAGATGAAGTAACTGAAATATTTCTGAAGACTAAATGTAGGAGGATAAGTAAATACTGTATATCTTAAGTGTCTTGCACAAGTGTAAGCAGATGAAGCAAAAAAACATTCAAGAGGCCACACTACAGGTATTGTTCACTATTTCATAGAATCATAGAATCATAGAATCGCTAAGGTTGGAAATGACCTCTAAGATCATCCGGANGAACCTCATGCAGTTGGCCTCGGCCCATTGATCCAGCCTGTCCAGGTCCCTCTGCAGAGCCTTCCTACCCTCCAGCAGATCAACACTCCCGCCCAGTTTGGTGTTGTCTGTAAACTTACTGAGGGAGCACTTGATCCCCTCATCCAGATCATTGATAAAGATGTTGACTTGTTGTTTCGTTGACTAGTAGCTGAAATCTGAGACTTTCAAAAGTGATTTCCTTTGCCATGGGAAAGAAAATGATGGGGGTTTTTTCTGTATGAATTTTTGAGGGAACATATATGTCTCATTGTATATGATTAGTAGTGGGACTAATTTGCATTTGGACAACTGTTCTACAAAGGCTTAGGCTTCTCTGATTCAAGCAATAGCTGTCCTCTGTGTGTTCCTCTGCAAGGGCTCCCTGACAGCTGCTTATGCCATCACTTACACAATGGGAACACCCATTCTTCAGTTTGGTGCATTTCTTTAGACAATGTGGTCTTGTCAGGTAGCCGTGGGTTTTGGCTCCTGCGTATACAGCTGTTTTTACTACTCAGGGTATTTGAATGCTTACTCCACCCATTTGTTTAATGAGACCTGTAATCAGCTTCAATTCCAATAGGTCATTAACACCTCTCCCACAGCAGTACAAAGCCAAAATTGGGCAGGTTTGTTATGCCTGTTACAGCATGCAATGGAGATACTTTCTGCAGGTTTTAAAATGTCTTTATTATGATTCACAATAACTACAGTCAACCATCCTCCTTTCTACAGCAGCAACAAAAATTAGTAGCTCCTCTTGTCTTTTTTCTGTACGATTATACCTCGAAGTGTATATCATTCTCCTAACCTCTGAATTTCATTTCATAAATATATCAACCAAATAAAAGCACTACTGTGAATGGTTCCAGATTTTTTGTTCCTCACAAAAGAAAGATGCCAAGGATTAATAAATATATAGGAACTACATCTGGCGTAGAAAGTCCCCACTTAGTAACTGGTGGAATAAAAGGTGTGGAAAGCTCTATTCTTGTAATCATCTGGTTTTGTCCATTTTCAGGGCTGGATGGATCCTGTATGGCCTTTCTCCTGTTCTCAAAGGACAGGAAATAGTTGTTAGTTTAACACCTGAATTCCACCTGCTGAATGCACCTTCCTACAGCATGTAACATAAGGGAGCTGGTGTTTCCAGAGAAGAGAGTTAATACATGAAGGATACACACCTTCATTTTTGTTGTGTTCTTTTTTTCCTTTCTGGGAATGAAGATGAGGCTATTAGCATGATATCTGCTTATGCCTGAGACAAAAGAGGAGGAACATGATAGAATCAAGAGGGCAGGATGTGGAGAAAGAAAAGATATGTATTCCATAAAGTGATCTGTTCAGTGAACTGGGCAATGACTGCTTCTTTGCACTGTAAGGGTCCTGATGCAGAAAAGTAACGTTTAGCTTTAGTATATTTTCATTAACTTCAGCATGTCTAAGCATTTGTCTGTGAACTGTTGCTGTAAGATGGAGGGCTGTACAGATGATAGAGTTTATAAACAAGGGTGAGTATTAGCAAGTGCTCTGAATTCAGCAATGGGCAGAGAAACGGTACTGCATGCTCAAAGCCCAGCCCCCTGCCCAGGACTCCTCTCTTCCCTGTATGTTGCACCTTCTTATTTTACTGATATGATTATACAATATCTGTATACATCTATTCTCTGAAAGTGAATAAGATCTATAAATAAGGGATAAGAATGGGCTCTCTCAGAGTGGGTTTTCATCCTGATTTTATATCTATACATTTGCATGATCTGGAATTGGGGCTAACGGATGAGCTGATTTTCAGCAACGGAATATCTGGCCCTTTTCCCTTAAGAAAAAAAAAAAAAAAAGACAAGTAAATATTAATATGATTTTAAAAGATGGATAACAGAAGATATTAATGTGTGAAAAGTTTGTCATTTTGTTGTTATGCGGGGTGCAGAACAGGAAGGCAGGTGCTCAGACCAATTATGTCTTGGCAATTGCCAATATGACAAAATCTAGCGTTAATTTTGTTCCTTATTTCAGATACCTTAGTGAAAAAGCCAAGGGCAGAAAGTGCATGGAAGATAGAACTCCACCTCTCACTCCCAAAAATCTCCTCTCTCTGTTGCACCTCAACTGGTCTGCTGGGAACATACAGAACCCTTCGACTTCTCTGGTTAAGTCTGTAACTCACCTAGGAACTCAGTTTCCATTGGTCTCACCTAAGTTCCTTTCCCAAGCTCTACATTTATTTTAAAACATGGATTAAAATTTTGCCTGAAAGTATAAAGAGAAAAGTAGGTCAAGACACAGACTTACCTTGACACTGTCCCTTTAGCACTATTGTGTAGTTGTAACTAAAGTGTCCTTTTAAAAAGTGTGCCCTACATTTTTTATTTGCCACAAGTCAGCTTGGAAATGAAATGTAATAACTCATTGCATTTTTCTGCAGATTTGCAATTGTAATTATTTTATTGTGCTTTAGATTCTTTAGAGACCATAATGTATGGTGTATGGTGTATGGGAATCTGACGTGTAGGTAAATTGGGTAGAGTTCACGTAAGTTCTACTGTATACATTGGAAAGACCTATATAGACTTCAAGGCAATCATATAGCTAATTTTCACCTATGAAACATAAAATTGCCTCCCCAGTGGCAGTGGGTAGGCTTTTGTATGGTCCTCATATACAAAAGCAAGTAGCTCAATTGATAAAAATTATGGATTTGGAAGAATTGTAAGCTTACAGGGGCTGGGAACCCTTTCACGGTGTCTGCATCTGCAGATTCTAGCACAATGGTTTATAAATCTGGCTGAGGCTTATAGGCATTGTCACAGTATAATTATAATCAGTAAATATAATAAAAAACATCAGTAGTAGAGTACCCATATCACCTATAACATTCTTTACTTCCTTCTAGTAGACCTAAGGCTATTTAATGGAATGTTTTTAATTGGAAAAAAATTGATTTACCAATTTAATTTGTTAATGCCAGAATTAAATAAAAAGAGAACATTGTGTTTGTATATTAATCATGGGAGGTTGGATACAATTTGTTGTTTTACAATTCTAACTCTTTCATCAAACTTCCAGAGAGCACTTCAGAAAGAAAATCTGAGATTTGAGTTTCGTACTTCATTCTCCTTTCGTACACACACATAAGTGTAGTTTATATGACTCAAAAAGAAGATGTACTTTTTAAACAATGCAGATGCTGGTTGCACTGTTTAAAATATCTTATTGGCAAGACTATACCAGTTTAACCATACAGAGTGGCAATGGCCCAAAAATACTAATGAGCAAAGGCAGAAAATTTACTTAAGGTGGGTGTAGATAGCTTGGGTTTACATGATGCTGCCAAGCTATTTTTACCATTGTAGTCTAGGCCTTGGCCAAAAGTTAGGAACAAAATCTAAGCACATGTAAACTTCAAAGGTCTTTTATGTTTGAGCTAAACCCAAACTGTGCGGCATTTCCATGTCTGAGTTCAGAAGCTATCAATTTTATGGCATTTTAAAACCTTTGCGTAAGTTTGTGTCTGTAAATAGCACAAGAAACAAAAGAATAAACAAAACAGAAGTCCAGGGTGAAGCACTAGGCTTTGGGGGAGCTCTAAGGGCAATCTTAAGAGATTTTTTCTGTTCTGTTTCCAACAGCAGAAAAAATATAACCATACAGCTGGTTAACCATTTGGTTAACCATTGTTAAGAAATAACAAGGGTCTGGTTCCCAATTTCAGCTGAAGAATGCTGATTTATAAGCAGGGAAGATCTATCTCTTATTTTAAAACTTCACTTAGATGTACATTAGTGGTTAGTAGGGAAGTATTGTCTTGGCTTATAACAATGTGATATTGAGGGTAATCTATCTATACACAACTGATTATTTCTGTTTGATTCTGGTGACTCTTACATTATATCTGTATGAACTGGTATCAGGCTGTAAATTGCATTTGAATATTGGGTTTGCCTGTTTGCTGTGACATTGCTTTAACTTCATCTTGAACTAAAAACATACAGGACTGGTCACAAGGCTAATAAGAAAACTTAAATTTTCTTGGTCCTCTATGGCACAGAAGCCCTTGAACAAAGAGTGGGCAACTGGTCAGGACCAGTCCTTTGTTTCAAGGCTGAACTGTGGGAGGGAGGTAGCTAGGCAATAGGACATTGACCTCAGTAGTATCAGGGCTGTGCCCTGACAGAACTGCATGCTGTTTTTAACAGAGAGGGCCATTTTGTGAGAGAGAGAAGAAATGCAGTGCAAGAAATAGTGCTTCTTTAGAAGCACTTTGCAAATGCCCTGCTAAAATCCTGGTGAACATGAAGGTAACTAATATCTGACCGTGGCCCATAATGTACACTAATCTTGCTCTGTTAACACATGAACATATGCTTCTTCCATATTGTTGTGGTTTAACCCCAGTTGGCAACTAAGTACCACACAGATGCTCACTCACCCTCCCTCCCACCAGTGGGATGGGGGAGAGAATTGGAAAAAAAAAAGTAAAACCTATGGGTTGAGATAAAGACAGTTAATAGGCCAGCAAAGGAAGAGAAAATAATAATAATAATAATAATAATAATAATAATAATAATAATAATAATAATGTTAAAAGAATATACAAAGCAAGTGATGCACGATGCAATTGCTCACCACCCGCCAACAGATGCCCAGCCAGTCCCCGAGCAGCGATCACTGCTCCCTGGCCAACTGCCCCCAGCTTACATACTGAGCATGATGTCATATGGTATGGAATACTCCTTTGGCCAGTTTGGGTCAGCTTTCCTGGCTATGCTCCCTCCCAGCTTCTTGTGCACCTGGCAGAGCATGGGAAGCTGAAAAGTCCTTGACCAGTGTAAGCACTACTTAGCATCAGTGTGTTATCAATATTATTCGCATACTAAATCCAAAACACAGCACTATACCAGTTACTAGGAAGAAAACTAACTCTATCCCAGCTGAAACCAGGACACATATACATGCAATTTAGTGAATGAGTAAAGTGCAACTGTGAAGAGATTTCTGGACATATAATAGCAAACGTGGTTTACAAAAGCATGAAATACAAAGTTGCAAAATTTTACTTCATGTTCATGAGTTAGAGGGTCTAATGTGATGATTATGAATATGCAGTATGCATAAATTATAGGTTAAGGTCTAGATTCTACTAAAGAGTTCAACAACTTATTCAGACTAGTTTTTATCTCCTAGCAGCACCTTATTACATGAATAGTTGCTGGAGTCACTAGGGCTACTCTAGTCTTTAATGGTTTTATACTATATGATAATGAACCCACCAGCATGCTTCACAGTAGTACTTTTGTCATGTGTTCATTGACTATATATATTGTTGTGCAGTACAAAGGCATCAAAATTTTGCCCTTTTGGAGTACCCTTTTTAAACTGATGAGATATTTACAGTGGAAAAAGACAACTCACTTTGAATTAAGATAATAGAATGTGACTCTCATTATAGGAAAAACCTCTTTAAACCTTCTTGTGATCTCCCCAAGGGTACAGTGTTGATGATAGGGGAGGGAACGCATAGAGATTGCACTCATGTGGGAGAAACAGAGCACACAATGCCAAAAGACCATCTCTAAATTGTGCTCCAGTATCCCTATAGAAAAAGCACAGCTCATTCAAAATGCAAATCTAACAGGCATAAACCTCAGTACAGCCACTTGTCTGAGAATGGAGCAGAAGTGTTTACTTTTTTTTTTCTCTACTCTGAGTAGTAATTTATAACAACAATATTCATTCTGTCTAAGCAGTCTCTGGCACCAGAGTATGCATATCAGCAATTGTAATACAGTCATTCACTATTGACACTTCAGGCCAATGAAGTTTATTTCACTTGGAATGCTGACATGGCTGTCTGCAAAGAAGGCTCTAAGAACTAAGACAGATGGAACATCGTTAAAGAATATTGACGACTTCTCTTCTTTTTTATCTTTTTCCCTTTGGTGGAACTTTAGTGCATTTAAGAATGCTAGTCATCTCCCAAAACATGAAAGCAAAACTGGCAATATCTATTTTTATGTTTTTCTCCATGTATATCCCAAGTAATGTAAAGCAGTGAATAAGATTAAATCATGCAACAGATTTGGGGAAATGAAAAAAAAAGGTTTTATACATTGCCCAGATGGTTGTATCAGAGATTTCATAAAGGCTTTTTGTGAGTTTAAAGCTAGCTGTGTAAGGAGGGGATGATTATTAATAATTTAGTACCTTTAGCAGAATCAATATGACTAATTTGTTATGTCTGCAGAGCTAATTTCTATTCCTTTGTGAACTGAAGACTTGAAAAATGGAAGTAACAATTTAAAAGGAAAGGCCTTTATAGGGATTAAGGGGAATTGATTGATTCTGTCTTAAGGTCAAGAAGAATTGATAATCTAAGAATAAATATAAGGACTTTTTTTACATTTGTAGCATGTGCATCTTGAAGAACTTGCTACTTCACTTTTTTTACTACTAGAAGTGGTTTCTGAAAATCGGACTTCACAACTGATGCACATTTAAGTTATTTAAAATAAACACTCTTGCAGTAGCCCCTCTCTAGTTTGATTCTGTGATAGAGACTCCTTAGAAGGAGTCCTAAGCAGTCCCTCCTGTGAAGTTACATAGCTTAATACAGACTAGAGGAATATGGGAAGTTGAGTTCCAGCCGAAGATGAGGGAGTTTGCAAGAAGCTGGTCTTCCTCTCCATTTCTTTCCTGAACTATTCAAGCCATTGAGCAAAGTTCATCCCAGAGTGATAGTGTATGTCCTTCATAGAGGTTTCTGTGCTGGCTCAGAGTCAACAGGAAGAGCCCTGAAGAGCAAATGCCACAGATAAAGGTTTGCAAGGGCAGAAAGCAGCCCCACCCTCTTGTTTAGTAAAAGGTGAAGGACCAAGTACAAATCTGTGCTGTGGAAATACCAGGCGCTGCCTAAAGCACTCCAATACGCTCAGCTCACAATCTTTGGTGTGAACCTTCCCCAAATGACAGACCCTTCGGTCAGGAGTCCTCTCTCTTTCTCTGGTGTCAGTTAGTTACAGGGCAGGACTGGTTTCCTGGTCTTCCTCATTGATCTGCATTTTCATGATCTTTGCATTAGCATTTCATGCCTTCAGGACATTCCTTGTGGGACAGAATGCCTGTGTCTCTGCTGCTGTTGTGGACACATTGTCTGCCACATAATGATGGGAAGGGACCTCTCTGCAGCGTGGATTAAAAGGAAAGACAGAAATAGGATGTTTTATGCAGAAGGAGAACAAAAAAAGGCACATGGGAAAATTGGAGATTTCCAAGAGAAAGTAATGGTGAAATTGATCTCTTGTGATGTTTACAGCTATTAAATAAAGAACAGGATATTATACTTGGCTATAGCAAATACAAAAAGCATTATTACCCAAATTTCAGTTTTTAGAGTGTGCTAGAGTGGGTTCCATTTCTTACAAAGGCGAATCAAAGCTGAAGAATTCTTGTAAAATGTTTAAATAATACAGTTTAAATAAATACACTATACAACTCAGGGGAATTAAAACTTGCAGAACACAGCTTGAAGAAATGTCAGCATGGACTTGCAGTACTTGGTGCAAAGAAATGTATTACACTGCTGTAATTAAAATACACGTGTAAGTTTTTAGTCCTCATTGGCAAAAGGCTGTGAAGCACAAGTTACTTCAGTGCTCTATTAACACCTGAACCCTGGAAGGAAAGTTACACTAAGAGCAGTCCCTATTAACATGTTCAACCAGTTTCTCAATTTTTTTTTTTGCAAGAAGTTGATTGTTGTCTTTTTTGGTGTTTTGTTTTTTTTTTTTTTAATAATTGCCAGATTTGTAGGGAGGAGTGGACATTCAGACTCTTTTCTAAACCTTTATACACTTTATTTGCTTGCAAGTACATCACTAGCACAAACGTATATATATATATACATGTCCTTAAAAGCAATAAAGCCAGCTGTAGCTCAACATCTAGTTGGTTTGGCTTGTAAAGTGTGCAGAATAACACTCTGGAGATTAGGACAGTTATGTTCTTTCTTGTGCAAAAGTAGTAAGTAAATAGGGAGTTAGAAAAACTGGAATAGCCACTGCAAAATATATTTCCATTGTATACAAAGAAATTTCATTTCTAATTGCAGTGATACTCGTTTTAATAGATTTCCTAAATAAAAGAAAGTCAATGAAAAGAATTCTTTATAATGGTGCAAAAAATTACACAAGGACAACTATGATCCTTGGATTATTAACAAGAATAAGTAATCTTAATGCACGTGTATGCACCTAATTTACTACTTTGTATACAGATGTAAGATACGCAAGCATTCTGCTTTTCACATACACTTTGAAATTATATAAAAGTATATAAACAATAACACTGTGCAAGACAACAGAGAATCTAGGCCCCATATGTACAGTGGAGAACAATCATTTAAAATTTAGGATAAGGGTAAATATAAAGTCTTTCTTTGACAGAAGTAATGAAAAGGATGTTGATGGAGAATGCTGCCCAATGTAATCTGCTAATGAATAAATGGCAACTATCAGAAATATTGTGGAGTTATAATGGAGTTATCTCTTTTTCAGCATTACTTTATTGTCTTTATTTTATAGTCCCAGAATGTTCCTGTGCCACTCACTGGTGAATTCATGTGGTTTTGGGCTCATATTGCATAATTGGGAAAATCAAGGTGAGTCAGTGTTATTTTTATATAGTATATTGAAAATGGTCATAACCAAATTACAAAAACTGCTGAAAAAGTTGTATGTGCCTCAACACTCACAAAGGGACCTGTTGTAAATAATTCTTTTGTTCCTGGAAAATACATTACTATATTAGCTGGTTTAGGAGTTTTTACAAGGTTCCTTGCAAGGAAAATTACTGGATAAAGAGGAGCTACGATGGCTTGAAAATGAGCCATGAAACACACATTTTATAAGTGCAAGTTCAGTATGACTTCATATTGTAGTTCTCTTCTGGCACCTCATTCATACCCTTTAAATACCAAGCAGTAAGCTCCCAAGTCTATATATAACTTGAAGACAGACAAAGTGCTTCCCTCATGCTTACACCCCATGATGTGACAGAGACGGGTGCAGGTGGCTGGGGGAGGTCTGAAAGAAACAGGAGAAACAGCGCTGTACCACCTGGAAATAGAGCAACAGGAGCTGTTCAGAGCTGATGTCATCTCTTACCTATGAACTATTTCTGGGTGTCCCTTTCTGCTTGGTTGTGTGTGGATACGCCTCTTGTGTGTCAGCCACATGATTTTCTTGTGCAGCCCACAGGGCAAGTAAAGCTGCATACTCCTCCTCAAAAGAATCTCCTTGTAACCCCAAATTCATTTTAAGTTATGTTTCATTTCACCTCTTAGGAAAGGCCAAGAGTAGACTGTTACCCAATTTTGCTTTGTACTATGCTATGGGAGTAATTACACTGAGGCACAACGTATTTAACCTGGTAGAGAAAAGAAATTACTAATTACCAAAAATATTTAATTGCACTTCTTTTTAATCAATATCAAATATTTAAATTATTTCTATTATCTCTACCTCACAGAATTCTTTAACTTTCAGTCTATTTTGTTAGCTTTTTCAATTAGTTTAGCAGAGCTAATCAATAGATCAGTTCCCATATATGGAAACAGCAAAGCAGGGCCTTCTAAATTACACTACTAACTGAAGAACAGTCCTTTTCATCTCATTAGACTCATTGTAGAAAATTGTACTTGATTCACGGGCTTTATAAAATTTTTCTCACATGACAGAATTTTCCCCTCTATCAAATTTAGCTTAATAGTTGGTTATTTAGAGATAAGTAAGGAAACAATCTCCAGCTTTCCACCAGAGACTGATAAGCTAATTTGTTTCACTTAGCTCTGAGTGTGCCGAGAATGTCTTCACACTTTCTAAGGATCTGGATTGTGCCATTTAAGCATAGTCCTATGCTGAGTGAAACTCCAGCACCAAGCCCTGAGGGAGCACAGAAAACACACTGCATGCAACTGTAAAGGGGGGATATGGAGCAGTTCCTCTAATCATTGACCCTTCTTCCTGCTTTTAGATTCATTGTCTCCTGATAAGGAAGGAAGCTACTTGTTCAGGAACACTAGGCAGTCTTTGTCCATTCATTCCTCATCCTGTACATCTGGGTAAGGAGCAGGAAGATGCTGGTCCTACACACTGCAGTTATTTTTGCTTTTTTTGCAGTTCTATTGCCTTAGTAACTTGCAAATCATTTCATGTGCTACAGCTATCCCACCCAGCATGGTATGTACACATCCACGAAGCAAGAACATTTTTCACCATAGAATGATTGTTCCTGATAGAAATCTCCATTCGTAAAAATACCAAGCTCAGGGAGGATACGTAATTTCCCAAAGAAGGAAGCGTTTTTTTGTAATAGAAGCTCAGAAAATGGCTCTAATTCTCCTGAAGGCAGGTCATTTCATCTAACTAACTTACTGCAGAGCTGTAGAAAAGCAAGTATTTCTGGGTAACTTGACCAGAGGGAAAACAATTAGGCTACATTACTGAACTGTAGTAATATGTTTTCTTGGCAGCAGACATGCCTCTGTGGTTGCTGCCACATATAATGTACCCTCTTTAAAGACTAGAGGCTGGAAAAACAAACGATTAAGAAGTGTACAGTATCAAGTCCCACACACTGAATACATGTTAGAAAACTGTATTTCAGTTGTGGATTCATAAGCTTGTTTTACCTCATTTCACATGTACTCAGACCTGCTGGTTCAGACATTCTATTTTAGATTAAGAGAGAATCCGGTCCATTTTTCAAAGCTCAGCTAAATCGTTACTGAATTCCCCTAAATCATGGAAAGAGAAGCAGTGAGGAACCATGATGAAATGACCAGTGAAATAAACAGGTATTATGGATATACAAGACACACGCTCATGTAGCTTATAAATACCTCTTCTCTGCCTAATGCATGTGCAATGCTGTTAGAACTGTCTTAAGACATCCATTGCTCAGAGTTAAGAAAAAACACCTTTAAGACTACCTAAGCAACTTTAATTTGGCCTTCTTGTGTATTTACATCAGGACATTAACTTTAATTACATGACTATGTACTCTTGTTTTTAAGGGCCCTTTATTGCTTAATGCAAATGATAGAAAATGGTTACTCATTTGAGAAATTGTTTAAAATTGTGTTTTAGGTTAATCAAGTGTAGTTATCAGTGACAAAGCCCAACATCCCAGGCTTTACCTACTTCCAAGGATCCCTACACTAGATGTAGGCAGAATATTAATTTTAAGGTTAGTACTTATGGTGTTCAATACTAGAGATTAATGCATGATCACTTCACAAACATTCCTGAATTTGTTTCTGCAACACCTCTATTAATCAAGGGCATTGTAACCTCCAGTTTGCAAATGGAAGAGTGGGGTAGAGTAGAAAGGTTAGATGTTTAAAGGTCAGAGTATCCGTGGTACTTTAAGGTGCCTGCTTGGGACATTTATTTAATTTTCCTGAGAAGCTGATGTTATACAGCTCTTCATGTTTTTCAAGTTCAGGTTCCAGTAAGTTCAGCTGCAGTTCTGAGAGTAGAGAATTTCTTATAGGTCCTTATGTCTCATGCTGGACATGTAGGATATGAGGACATGCAATTAGTGATGACCTCAGAAAAGTCTGGTTTGCATGACTTGCATAGCATCATATAGATGGGAAGGGGGAGAGAAGGAATAAAATTCCTTAGAACCATATTCAAAGATCTCAGCAATGAAATCCTCCCTTTTCTTTTTGATGTCCCATTTTGGTTGTAAACAATCTCTTAATAATAAGACCTGAATCACTCCTTGAATATGCCTCTTATGCACTGAATGCACTAGGATTCTTGTGGAAATGATTGCATCACTAAAGACTATGTCATAATGCATATGTGTAAGGAAGCTGAATTAATACTACCCTAATAATTTTATCCTGGAATTTTGTAACTTCTGAGTACTTTAAGTATTGGGTTTGTTTTCTTTCTTATATATACGTATGTATCTGTGTACATGTTTTGTGTGTGTATGTGTGATTTCCTTTCAGCTGCAACCAGAAAGTAGAGACACGCCATCTCAGCGCATCACAACACATCCTCATGTGTCCTGAGCAGGGAACAGGGTCTTGAGCTAATGGAATAACTAAGAGATAGGAATTGCAGGTTTTTATACTCTGTGCACAAGAAAAAAATGTAAATATTTCCCACATAAAATGTTTCTATCAGCAGATAGAAGAAGAAATTTGCTGATAGAATAAATTTGGAATTAAAAAAATCAAAAGTCTATCCTGGATTCTAGCAGGAGCTTCTGTTTACCCCAACCTTGAGTCATTTTGCATTGTCCTCTCTAATCATCCTATTGCCATTTCACCATCCTGGGCTCTCATTCTCTCCTATTTTTCTCTTTACTTGGTCTTAGTCCCAACATGACTGGTTTGCTACCTCTCTGAGTCTTTTGAAACTACTAAAACAGAAAAAAAACTCTTCTGCTCTACTGTTCCTAACATCTCCTTTTCACAGACTGGTTTTACAGTCAATTCCCACAATACTTGGCTTGTTCCATTCTACCTAAGCTTTCTAAGTGCTCCTACTTCCAGTCTGCTGTATTATGTTCCAGTTTTACTCTTTGCCTCAGAAAGTTATCTAATCTCAGTGGTCATTCTTTTCCAGCAAAACAGATGTCATTTCCTCCACTGCTTCCTTGATTCATGTTATTTTTTGTTGTCAGACCAATCTATACTTTGTCTCTTCACTATCTCATGGATCCACTCGCCCACACACCAGACTCCAGTCTCATTCTCCACAGCAAACCCCGTGCAGCTTGGTTTCCCTTAGGCATCCAGTCTCATGCTTGATTAGCCCAATTTTCCATTTTCTGACTGTCAATCCTATTTCTCCTTCCTCCCCAATCCTATTGTCACATGTATTTCTTCTTTAATATAATCTTATTCCTCCCTCACTCTCCTGCCTTGTGTTTCTGCTTATACTGTTTGGCGAAGAGCCTGAGAGAGGGCCAAAGGCAGATTATTCAGACTACAGGATGGGCAGGTTTGCTGCCTGTGGTTTTGATGTAGGCTTGGTATTCCTGCTGGGACATTCATGTAGGTATGATCATATACAGGTTTTCTAGAGAATTAGTCAAAGCAGGCCCTACAGAAGATAGATGCAGCAGGCAAATGTACCATCCACACAAGAATGTGCTTACAAGGTGAAGAGTCTGATACAAGGTGAACAGTCTTGCTAAACAGCAGAGGTAAAAGAAAGGGAGCAAAAGAAGAAATATTAACAGAGCATGGGCTCTTTCTGTGCCATACGATAGATAAGGTATGTAAAAATCTGGATCAGGGTGCAAGTACCATGTAATATATAAGTATCTTGACCTCTATTAAAAAATGTGGGTAAATAAAACTTGAAAGGTTTTACTGGTCTTAGAAATCCTTCGTGGCATTTTGCCAATACATGGCAAGAGCATACATGAGTTAGCATGTGTCTGTCAAAGTGTGAGTGTGTTAGAGCTCGACCCTAAATGCTGGACTTAGTCCACGGTCGTTCTCTGAAAGAAAATAGAGCTGAGTCCCTGGACAGCAGATTTGCCAGTCCCAAGGTCTCTAAGATTGGCAAGAAGACTGAACTAGCAAATGTTAAAGAAACAAGTCCAAGCTCAGTTAAAAGCAACCACTGTGTTTAATGGCTTTACATCCCTGATGTAAAGGCTTTTTCCTTTTCCTTCAGATAACTTTTACTTTCTTTCAAGGGAAAGATTTCTCTTGTTTAATATGAACAAAGCCATATTTTTCTCAAGCTTCCTTCTCAAAAATATCCAAATCATTCTGACATAAATTAAAATATATATGAAAATAATGTAATTCTGCCTAAGAAAAGCAACCAGTTTTTAAAATGTCATCTCAATTATTTAAAATACAACAAAATTATAAGTGGCAGAATGCAGCATCTTATAATGGGAACCTTAATAAAAGACACTGTTACCACTTCCATCTATAACATTTAAACTAATTTAAAGTATTCTTTTCCTAGATGGTGTTTTACCTGTTTTGGAATTGTTTCTACCTTTGTTTTGTTTTCTAGTTTTTATCACCCCTGAAGGAAAAAACCAAACCAAACCAAACCAACAAACAAAAAATCCCAGAAAACAACTTACTGCTTAAATTCAGATTACAAGGAGAAAAAGTGTTGCAAACGGCATCACAACTACTGAAAGCTGATCTGAAGAAATATTCAATGGCGACAGCTGCCTGTCTGCATGGCTACAGAAGGGATCTCCCTTTACAGAACAGATTAGTCTTGGGACTCTCTTCTGGTGAATCTACCCACCCCAAAAATTGAACAGTAGCAAGAATCTCCAGCATCAGCAAATTCGCACATATTTTCTGATGAATTTTCAATCAAAACTTTTCCATTTTGAGCTTAAAATATGTAACCATTTCCAGCTCCTAGCCCATATAGGAAATATTTGGGCCTGGAGGGGGTAGGCAATGTTTCAATTTCTTTGTTTTCTCTTCTAAAATATTTAAAGATAATTCTAAATGTTTCTGGAATCTCTTTCAATAATCTGCTTTTTAACATCTTGTCTACAATGGGATTTACTGAGTGGCATAGCTCTGTCTCTTTCATAGACTCACGTACAAGTTTGTGCCTCACCCCAGCACAGCTTGTATTCCAGCAAAACCACAGCTGTAAATCTCCTGTAAAACTTTTCAAAACATTGTCTTGCCAGCATGCTGCTTCCATTATCATGCTCCTGTTCAAACCTTGACATGGCCTGGGTTATGGGACCTGGTCAAACTCTAACAGCTGGATGTAAAACAGCTCAGCGGAGAGTGGAAAATCAAACAGTAGGAAAGATCTGAGGAATGCTGGGAAGCTACAGGTGGCAGAGCTCTCACAAGCAGATAACCTTGGAAGGTTCCTTACACTCTATCTGTCTAAAACCTCTTTTATCAGTTTTGCTCAGGAATTAAATACTTTGTTTTGGAAAAATGAAATCAAAATGAGATGGAAAATAAACCAATGCCACTTGGAAGATTAGGACGCATTTAAATGCTAGACTTTTTGTCTGCCTAATTTAAATACCTGCTTTCCCTCTCAAAATATATATGTGTGTATAAACAGAAACATATATACATATATGTGTATGCATGTACTACTTTGTTTATGTAAACCCTGATTTGCACACTGATAGCATAGTCAATTATTTCCAGTGAAAAGTGTTTGAATTCTTTCTTTCAATGGTAACTATTTGCATGTGATCTCAAACCTCACAATATTTAATCTAATTATTCTCAAAACACTCCTTAGAGGGTGGGACTGCTCCTGTGGCTGGAGAACTAAAGCACAGAGAGCCACAGTCTAGGTGATTTACAAGAGTAATGTCTCAGATGGAATAGGAACTGAAATAGGATGAGCAAGGGCTTCAAACACGTCCTGTCTTTTGATATTAAAATAAAGGCACAATGAAATGTATATTTTAACTTAAACATGAGTAGATTTAATATCAAAATAGATATTCTATAAATTAAAAATCCTATGATTCAAAGTGATTCCTAAGCCTTCACTTTTTAAAGATTTAAATCATAACAAATAAGTAGACATGTTTGCATAAGCCTCTGAAAAGTATATGAATCTTTTAAAGAATCTTTTTGTTCTTTTGAAGGCAGAATTTAGATAGATTTTTTCCCAGTTGTGTCCCCAAATTCTCAAGCTCCTTCCAAATTCTGCTCCTCGTCACTTAGGTGCAAGTTCACTATTTTAAACCTGGTTTCACTGCCTCTGTGCAAATCCGTACCAATTACACTGTTCAAATTGTATTTCACTGACACTGAGAACATCAGATAAAAAAATTAAACCTGGGAATTGCTGAAAAGGGCAACAGCCATAGCAAAAGCAGGAATAGAAAGGAAATGAGGATGATGGGGAGTTTAAAAATAAGTTCCCAGTTATATACCTGATTTATATATTCTTTCCTGTAATGATTGAAGTTTTCAATCACCTTACATCAGAGGTTATAGATGTTGTCCATTGTTACCTTTTTAAAAGTTCCAGATGATTACATCTCAGCTTAGTTCTGGAGAGATGTGTGTGTTTCGTATTACTAGCAGGCACCTATGGGCATCTTTCTATTCTGTCATAAGGGACTATGGTCTAAACTGCTGTATCTGTACATTTACAATGCTGTTTCAGTGGCTGACTGAAAACTCTTTACCCAGCCTTCAGGCTTTTCACCTTGCTTTTTCACCAGAGGGAAACTCAAGTACAGAGGGTCAAAGAGAACCACAGCGTTCTTAGAGGCTGGGACCTAAATGACCCCAGAGAGGGACCAGCCTGAAAATTAAAGTCTTTTGCTAACAGATGGTCTTTCGTGTGATAGATGAAACATGTGGATAAAGGAAGATGGAGAAGTTTATGAAGCTGCTGCTTCTGTTGAATTATTTCTGAGGTACATAGAACATTTCACTTTACATTGCTCTCAAAAGTATCAAAACACTTACAGAAATAAAAGAGAAAAAAAAAAAAGGAAAAAATGCCACTACATATTTGTTTTGCTTTTCTTTGACTTGTTTTTCTGTCACAATCCAACTCTGCATACTTTTAGCATTTCTCTCCCAGTGTAAGATCTTTACACAGAGTTTATTGGATAATTTCTATTCATTGTATTCTGAATGAGTCAGCTCAAGAAGTCCTATTCTTTCATCCTACATATTATCAGATTGGTTAGTCTCAGCCAACTGCTCAACAACCCAGAGGCCCAAAGTGAGGTTATCCATCTTATGTGAAGTTATGCAGATATCTCTCCCATCACCTGTCTTGTTCAGTGTGTACATGAGGTTGCCTGGGTAATTAGAATTAAAATCTGTGCTGCTCTGACATAGAACACAGATCAATGTTTCTTTCTCAGCAAACCAGCAAACCCAGATGGCACAATGTCTTTGCCTTCACAGTGCCTGGGTGTGATTGAGACTTGGCACTCAGTACAGACAAAAGAGGGATTATCGAGGGAGACAGGAGTGGGAGGAGGTGGGCAGCAAAAAGGAATGGCAGGAATTGTTTTTGCTCCTAGTATAGAGCTGTGTCATGTAACTAATTGTTCTTGGTTCTTCTAGCATCATCTTGGGTAAAAACCACTCCTTTGTAAGCCACAGCTTTTTGTAAGAAAGAAAAAAACAAAAACAAAACCAGGTTAGTTTCATAAGTGCTTCAGCACACAGCTCAACATGCTGACTCAGATCTGTACTGGGTTGTAGCTGCACAAGAGGCAACTCATTCCTGCATGTGTTGGGGCAGCAGTTCATTTTAAATGTAGCACTCATGACAGTGATGTCCAAGCAAGCACTTGGTTTGGAAGCCATGGTAGGTGCTATCCACATGTCCTGTCACATCTCGAGGGTTGAGGTGATGGATGGACAGCATGCTAATCAGCAGACAGTGTGTGTTGCTCCTTAAATATAGTTCAGTATGAATTTCATAGTGGTTAAGGCTTTATACAATGTGCACAAAGAGTCTTGATTCTGAACTGAAAATAGCCATGTAGACATATCCTTATCTCACATAAAGTAATTTTGGAGAAACATACTATCTAAGAAAAAGTGAGCTCATTTCTCTGGGCATTCTGATGTGACTAAAATCAGAGAAACTTCAGTTATCACGTCAAGGCGTTTGAACTACTAATCTTTCTTCCCAGCAGCACTTATTCATTCAGATTTGACACTGTTGTAATGCCATCACATGGCTTGTATCCTGCTATCTTGGGACTGTCACAAGCAGACAGGTTCCTGTCTGCTCATATTGTAGTGTTTAGAAGTAACCCACGTGAACCATTAGCCTGTGACAGAGCCCATATCACCCTCATGCCTATGGGTCAGTGAACAGTTTTCACATGTATCTCAAAGAAAAAAGTCCTCAGGGAAAGGAGTCTGAAATTAGACATTTCTGAAAAATACAGTTGACTTTACTGAAAAACTTTATCCTGTGCAAATTGTGGATGAATTTTGAATCTCACTAATTCATATTCAATGTAATTAGTCATCAGACAAAATCTATGCAGTTGATATTCATAGAGAAGAATAACAGTGAAAATAAAAGAAATGTGTTGATCCTATCATTCTGCACTTGAAATAGCTAAAAGAACTGTGTGGAATAACCCAAGATGGAGGAGCAAAATTAAAATATATTGGTATAAAATACTTCTTTTTATAACTCCATACTCCTCTTCCAGTATTTTTCTACACTACTTTTCAGGTTAATTGTCTCTCTCCTAGACCATTAATAAACAAAAAGGGGTAAACATCTACATCAGCAATATTTTTTTCTGTTTTCTATGACTTCTAGCTAAATGCATGCTTATTATGTAGAAGCACTAAAGCATATTAATTTCTCTTGGAGAAAATGACATTCAGAAAACAAGAAAAAGACATGGATAATGATGTGCATATATCTGCTTATTAATGCTCTGCACACAAGGGTGCAGAAGCAGTATTTCTGGTAGCCCTATGTGAAAATTACTTTTGGTGCACGCAAATTTGAGGTACAGAGCACTTCCAATTTCAATAATTGAGTACAAGGTCTACTTCTTCAATCCCTCATGGGAGTTCATGAGGACACCCATCTGGCACAACATTAATCATATTTGTTCTGACATGCAGCAGTACACCAACTATTTCCCTTGGCAGATTACTTTCTATTACCCCATATAAAAATGGCTGACATCTTCAAAATGCTAATGAGAGATATATCAATTTTTATAAGAGCTTGAATGGCTTCCAAATATTTTTAAATGTACTCAACAGATTGTGAAATATACTCAGTATATGGTTATAAATGCAATATGTTAACTTTGTTGCTGCATGCCTTGTAATCTACACTGGCAGAGATTAAATATGAGCAGATGAACAGAAGTCCCTAAAATATTGGTTTATTTTTACTTCTTTTGCCTAATTGCTTGTTTTTCTTCAGATATTTCTTATACCTTAATTGAACAAAATATAATATCTTTACAGTAGGTACATTAGTTTGCACCACTGAAGAGTCTGGCCCATTGCATTTTGAGCCAGAATATGAAATCATGATTGGATTGCAGAAGTAAAACTCTAAACCAATTGGAGTGTGGAAATACTTTTTCTTTCTTATTACACTGTGATGAAAATGTTCTAAAATTATGCCTCTATCTATTCTTTTTTAAACATTATAGGTCCAATTTAAGGGTAATCTGGTTTTACCGCAAACTTTATCATAACTGAGACACCAATATTCTCAGCTGAGTATAATGAAACACACACTCGTGATCTATACAGAACAGGTTTACCTTCCAAAATGTAGACTCTGGATTAGAGCTGTGTTATACTATTCCTTGAACAAAATTATCTACAGACACAAAAAAATCACAAGTGGAAGGTTCTTCTCTACTCATTCTAATCTGACTGAAGTTAAAAAAAGAATAAAATGAAGCAAAGCAAAGCAAAGTGAGGAGGGAGGGGGAAAGGGAGGAGTGAAGGCAGGAAGGCAGAAAGGCAGGAGGAAAGGAAGGGAGGAGGGAAGGAAGGAAAGCAGAAAGGGTTGAAGGTAGGCAGGAAACAGGGAAGGAAGACCAAAGAGAGAGCAGGTAGGGCATGAATCAGGTGAGTTTCTGAAGGTTCTGATAGTTACTTTCAAGTCATGACCAATGAATAAGAAACTTACCTATTTCATGCTACGTTAGCTAATAGAATTTATAACCCTAAGTATTTCTGTTATTTATAGACCAAAGCCCTTAATGACTGCAAGTGGGAACAAATTAATTTAATAAATCCAATGCTACTGTTAAAAAATATAGAACCAAGTATCTTCTTTCTCTGAAATACTGGACATGTAGCCGCTCCAAGGTGAGATCCAAAACTCATGAAAGTAAATGGAAAAATTCTTCCTGGTTGCAGACAACCAAGCTTATATTTTCAACAGTTTCATCTCTCTTCTTTTTTCCTTAGCTATGTGAAGGAAAAAGACATCCTGGGAGCATCCATCTAGCCAATGGAGAGCACTATAAACAGATCAGAACATTATGGTTTATATTGTTTTGCAGAGAATCTGCAAGGCATACTGATTTTGCAACATGGCCAAAAATGCGATGGGATATTGCTTGTTGTAACATTAATTCTAGTAAGAAGTGGAATACTCTGCAGCAAACACAATCCTAAGAGCTGCAACATTGTATTTTCTAAGTCTGGTGTTATGAACAAAGTATAATAAATCAATAAAAATAGCTTTCTGATAGAAGGAGGTACTTGCACAATTTGCAAGACAGTTAATATGTTCAGAAAGTCTGTACCTTCCTGAATAAGCTTTAATTATTATATACAACTCTGGAAAGTCTTTATATACTTTATTCTTTGTAATAAGCCACAACAGTAATGTAAAAAGCATCACAAACTATAGAGTACAATGCATACATGGCAGAAGATACAACATTATTTTTAGCATAACAAATGAAAGATAAATGCCAAAAGCACAAAAAGCTTAACCAAAGTAATAATTTTGAACAACATCAATAAAATAATAATTGTGCCCACAAAAGTATGCAGTAAACTAAAGAATTTAGCTCCTGAAAGTATCCTTGACAGGATATAATTATTAGTTAAATTAGTTTCTTCTTGTATCCACAGTGGAATGACAATATTTTGTATTGCTGTAAATGAAAACTATTTCATTTAATTTCTTTGATTTTATGCATGCGTTCTGAAAAGGTCTAGTTATGGGCAAAACTATTCTGTTTTGTTTCTAAGGGCTCAGCTGTAAATCTAAGGACCTTGACATACAAACATTGCTGGATTTAGGTACAGAGTTGTGATGTTTCTGTTCTCAGCCTTTTGTACTGGTCTCCCAGAGGTTTCTGTATCAGTAACATACTCAGAAAAAAAGAAATGGATGTTGGTACCTTAGCCATCATAGATCATAACCCAGCACATTAGCTGAAACCCACCTTCAGTAGTGGCTTCAACTATAACTTCAGGCTGCTCTCGGGCATTGCTGTGGTGTGAACATGAATTATTGACTCTGTTATGGGAACAGGAAGTTAGGATTGGTTAAAACTTCACTCATGTTGGTAGGAGTCATCAAAACTCCCCTATCAGCACATCAGCCTTGCAAATCTGTTGATCTGTGTAGACAAAAACAACAGTTCTGTGAAGCAACCATTTCCTAGCACGATCACAGACACTTCAGCTGTTTTATGAAATCACATTTTAATAAACAAAACATTAAGAAGATGTTCTGCCAGTGCTGAGGAGATGAGGGAGGGCATCTGGTTTGGAAGGTCTCATAGGCTCAAGAGCAGTGACTTGTCATGAGGGAAACTGTGCAGCTGCTATCCTGGGAACATTGCCTTTGCACTTGTGCTATTGGGACACAGGAGTCACTGAGCAAACTGTGGCTGTGGCATGAAGAAGATACTACAAATGCCCTATTATTACTTTAATAAGTAATAAAGAGTGGCTTGAGAACAGAAAGCATACAAGATTATTAGAATCTGTAAAGGTAAGGTTAGGATGATGGGGACACCTACCAAAATCATAAACTTGTCTTGGAAATGCATGAGGTTTCTGGTAGGCCCATTGGTAAGGTAGTAGGAATTAGTCAGGGATGTTCCTGATACTTTGCTAGAAACCTCAGTTTTGATTTGTAGTTTAGATAACTTGAATATGAATCCGGACACTAATGGGCTATTTCATCCCCAAAAACAAAAATAGAGAATGTCCATATTTGAGAAAGACTGATAAAAATACATTGATTCACAGTAGATAAAGACAAAGCCTGCTATAAAGAATTTTTGATGTGCTCACATGAGGGGTAAATAACCATAGAAATAACCTGAGATTCGAGTTCAGAGAAGTCCTATGAAACAGATTTTGCCCTTCCACCCAATAATCTCCAGATTTCAGACAAATATTCATAACCAGCCACTGAAGCAATTTTAAAATATCATTCAGAACACCAGGGTCTATGAAAAGCTGAAACAGTCTGAGATTAAATTAAACAAACCCTTGAAGAAGTGTTTATATTATGCTTTATAAAGTATGATTCTGATTCTGATAAGCATCTTGGTGCTATTGTAATATAAGTAGTCAATAGCAATAATAATAATGAGCTATTACCTTACATAGCAGTACAAATTTAATTGGTTTTAGTAATGGGTTTATAACTGATCTTATGTGTTAATTTTTGCTAATACAGACATGGTACTTACTGTATGATTAATTTTTTTAATCTGTTTTATTCTTTTTTTTTTTCCGGCAAGTTAGGCCAGACACACAAACTGTTACAAAACCTTTATGACAAATATCACTTTGGTGTTGCATTGCACTGTTGCGGGCATTAAAGCTGTAGCACACTGGGTGGAACTATTCCAGGAGATGAGCAAATATAAACTGTTGGAAAAGTAACAGTAAGCTGTTGACCCTCAGAATAAGTTCAACTAATTTACTGATAACTTGTTCTTAAACTCTGGACCTGCTGAATATAAACCATTGCCTTATTACAGCTGTGAGATACACAAATTGCTGCAAAAAGCAAACAAAGTCTGATAAGGGAACCCAGCTGAATCAGTGGCCAGCTAATTACCTGTGATGGGACCTCTTCCAGTTCATAGCAGTATTGGCCCATGGATGAAGTACTGAAGCAAGAGAATGGTTATCATGAGGGCTGGATGGACACTTTTTGCACTAGATATATTATTTAGTGAAGTTGTCTTCTCTGCATTGAATAAATTATTTAAAATAATCTCCTTCATATGCAAATATACATAATTAAATACTGTTCATTCATTAAGTAATGTATTTCAAGAGTAGTAACAAGCATTAATTGGACAATTTACTAAGAATCATTTTTGCAAATATTTGAGCAATTTGGCCCTGGTCCTGCAAAAACTGCTCTCTACTGATGGCACTTATATTTATGTGGATTCCTACTGAGGTGAATGAGACTCTGAGATTATATCTACACTACTTTGTTAAAATAAGACTACAACTGTTCTTATGCATGAAGGCAATTAGACATGATATGGTCACTTTTCATACTACCAAACACACTTAGGCTCCATGACAGAGAAGCCACATGCAAACTACCATAGTCCTGGACTATGGCACTTCATGCACTATTGCCAAGAAAGATTTGGATAAGGAAGAACTGCAATATTGTATACATGGTCTATATGGTACATATATTAATGACAGTGAATATTGTGTGTGTCTACTGAAGACAGAAGGTACTTCAAGATATATTTTTATTATATTTCTGAGACACCATTAGTATATAGGATTTTAAGCTGTCATTTGATATTCATGCTGATGGAGTCAAGTAGAGATACCAAAGCAGTGTCTTTAGTCCTTCGAGTGTAAGTGCGGGCATCCTAATCTTGTGGGTTTTAGAGCATTCCTTACTGTGTCAGTTACCAAGGCCTCCAAGGAGAAGGAAACCATGGCAGAATGCCTATAACCATCTGGATGAGTATGTGACATGATGGCAAATGAATCAATGGAACAAAACATGAGGAATCTGTGCTTCTTGAATGGGCTTTACTCATGCTTTTGTGCCTGGGGGTCCCTCCTGGATAACAATAAATAAATAAATAAAATGCAAAGTTTAAGCAAAAGCTTAAAGAAGAAGGAGATTATTCCCCTTAGTTTTTTCTTTTGTTTTCCTCAGTTTCAAAGATCTGGTATTTTGTGGGGGAAATACATGATCATTAGAGGTGAGGCAGACTAACGCAGTTTACATGAAAACAGTTTAAGTGTAGAACACCTACAAATAATATATCAGGGTTGATAAATCTGGCAGAAATATAGTGTGTTAAAAAAAAAAAAAAGAGCAACAAACTGGCATATTCATCCAGTAATCTTAACACACTCTACAAAGGAGGCTGATATTATTATCACAGTTTTACAAACTGAGAAATTGAGACTCAAATATGTGAGTCCACTTGACCATCTTACGCTGCTAGCTGCCATTTTAACATCAGATCTAAGATTCAAATTTAAGATTCCTAACCCATGATTTTATCTGAATTCTTATTAATATTTGTCAATGGATGTGTAGAAAACTTCTTTTGGGGAGCAAAGTTCAAATCCTGTCTTTGCTTGACCCTTTGCTTGAGAGAAATGAAAATCTCACTTTGCAAAGAGAGTAGCCAAATGAAAAAAATATGAGATATTCTGGTTTGTGAAATTTCTCCTATTCAAGTTGTTCCACTCTCCATAAATTATTGAATTCTTCAGGAAAATCTTCTAATCACTTTTTGTTCACTGGAATTTCTGTGCCCATAGGAAGAGTTTAGAAAAAGTTCATGTCAAAACTTTTTTGACACAGTTAGTTACAATATATTTCAGATAGGAACTTCTGGTTCAGTGTCTGCTTCAGATCAAACAGAATATTTGAATCTGAACCTCTTATCTGCAAGGTGCATACAAACTTTAATCACTCTGCTTTTTAGAAAGGATAGTGTCCTTACACTGTATAGAAACTGTTAACAAGATCAGAGAAGAATGACTTCAACATTTTTGTTTTAAATAGGAAAGGCAGTTGGGTTTTCCTGCTAAAATCAGAAAATGTCAAATGCCATGAAGTTCAAAAATTAATTCAGAATAAAGGGAAAGTATCTGTATTCTGCAAACCGTATAGGAAAAATATTAAAAATCATTTGAGGTCTGTTCCTACTGAAATCACCATGAAAACTGGCATAATAAGAGATTTTTCAACAATACTGACTACCTACCCAATGCCTATAGATTTTCTAGATTACATAGAATCACAGAATCATAGACTGGTTTGGGTTGGAAGGGACCTTAAAGATTACCTAGTTCCAACACACCTTCCATTAGACCAGGTTGCTCAAAGCCCCTCCAACCTGGCCTTGAACACTTCCGGGGATGGGGCATCCACAGCTTCTCTGGACAACCTGTTCCAGTGCTTCACCACCCTCACAGTGAAGAATTTCTTCCTTATATCTAATCTAAATCTACCGTCTTTCAGTTTAAAGCCATTACCCCTTGTCCTACCACTACATGCCCTTGTAAAAAGTCCCTCTCCAGCTTTCTTGTAGGCTCCCTTTACGTATTGGAAGGCTGCTATAAGGTCTCCTTGGAGCCTTCTCTTCTCCAGGCTGAACAACCCCAACTCTCTCAGCCTGTCTTCATAGGAGAGGTGCTCCAGCCCTTTGATCATCTTCATAGCCCACCTCTGCTCCAACAGGTCCATGTCCTTCTTATGTTGGGGGCCCCAGAGCTGAATGTAGTACTCCAGGTGGGGTCTTAGGAGAGCAGAGCAGAGGAGCAGAATGCAGCCTGTTTTTATCTACATTTGCAAGTGAAAAATAGGGACATCTATTATCCTGAGCTGTGGTAAAAGCCACAGAAGAAAACAGATGAAAAAAAATTCTGTGAGCATTCTTATGGAGTTTCACTGCTTCATTGTTTTAAAATTATTTACTTTGTTCTCACCTATTTAGATTAAGCCATTAAAATCACCACCAATCTTAGATAATCCTTGAGAAGGAAGAAAATAAGGCTATCTCAAACTTCTCAACTGACCTGCAGAAACCTTTGCTGCTGTTCCACAATGTTTTTGTTAGCATGACTCAGTGGGAGCCATGACTGATCACTCAATTAACATTGCTTGTTCTTGCTGCTGCGCTAGACATACAGTCCCAGATGTTCCATGAATAAAATAATTGCAGTGTCCCTGAGAGTGTCAATTTTTATTTGTCACCTCGCTTCCTGAATCTGCTAGGGCTCATCCCCACTCTTTTAAAGTTGTTCTGTCCACTTTTTTCTCTAAGTGGTTTCTGTCCTGTAGAAGACCCAAGAACAGAGGATATAGCCCTTCAAAGGGTTGTTCATTTCAGGGCCATGCAGATGAAGAGAAAACATCCCTGAACAGATTTTCAGTCAAGAGACTATTTGCTATTTACATTTTAATAGTGGCCAAAGCCTAAGAATTGTTAAGCACTTGAGAACACTGTACCTGAAGAATGCAGGACAGGCCAAAAGATAAATGTGCAAACTATCCTAGAAGGTCCTGAGACAGTTGCAGTTTTTGATTCTGTTCTTCCCTGTTCTACTCTATACTTTCCCTTTTGTAACAGGCAAGCTTAAAACAAATGCAATGTAAACCCAGCTACAACATCCTGAAGAAGAGTGGCATAAGTCATAAATTAAAGATTGCTCCAAATAAAACATTCTCATCAGAACAGATTCATGTCATGCCATTAACTAACATAATTTTGTTCATGAGAAATTTTTCTCAGATTTCTGTATCTGACTTGCTGTGAATTCTATAGAGGACTGTAATATCATATTATATGGACATTCTCAATATGATGCCATAGATTTTAGTTGGCATGTTAATTTCTCTCTTCCAAAGAATTTAAGAGAATCATAAACAAGGAAATCACATTACTGAATAAAAAAAAGGTCTAAGTGGGACAAAACTCAGAAATTAAAAATATGTGAGAAGTTAATAGTCAGGAAATTTGATTCTTAAGGATGAACATGAGAAGGAAAGAAAATAGAAGAACTTCTGACACCTCAATGAAAATAGAAAGTTATTGAGTGGAATTTGCTTTAACAGACTTTTAGAAGAAATTTTAATGTGGCTATTTACATAAGAAGGACCTGTTACTAGTGGTGTAAAGATTTCCTAAGTGGAAAACAATAAAGTGCCTATATGATAAGCCTATAAGATAAGCTTTACTGTTGTTGTATTTGAGGAGGGGTGGGAAGTGTTAGAAAAAGCTTTCCACTTACAGAACTATTTATTCTCAACTTAGGTTCACTAATTTAAATGTCACAGTTGAAAGTTTATCTCTAGCTGTGTGAAAAGTGCAGGCACATACCTCAGGCAGACATTTCACTTAATCTGCAACTTGTTTCTGTGTAATGATTAACCTGGGTAAAACTTTAAATAATTATTGATCATTCCATTACCTAAGCAGCTGATAGACCAGAGGTTAAGTTTATGGAAAAGTAACAAAGTTTTGTCTGGTTTTATCCTTTAGATTCTGTGCTCCAAATACTTGGGCCCAAATCTACAAAGCATGTGTGAACTTGTTTAAGAGTGTAAATAGTGTCCCTGAGGTCAAGGATATTATTTACTTAGTTAAAATCAAACGTATATTTAAGTGTTGTGATAGATGAAGGTCATATCTGATGCAGCACAATCAAGCTTCAATAAAGTTAGTGTTAATCTTTATATTGATGTACAGTTCCTGCACTAAGAGGAATTTTACTTTCATAAGAATATTTAGAGAAATAAATTTAATTTTTTTTTTTAAATTATTCTTGTTAGGTTGTCTCCTTTTAGCTTTTCAGTTTTGATCAGATATGTGTTTTAGTGAGGCTGATGATGGCTGAAGAGCAAAAAGTATACAAGCAACATAAACCAAAAAATTATGTTAGAAAAACTTAAAGACTCTTCTGCATCATGAAGCTATGAGGTTCATTGACATAGTGTGGGGATATTGCCATTGCTGCAATAGCATTTATTATTCCTAAGTATGCTACTGAGAACTCCCAGTCTCCTTTATGTTTAGTGAATAAGACTAGATTTTATTTATTTACAGGATTTTCCATTGTCTTTTGCACCCAAGCAGGGTGAAAAAGAGTCACAGTAGGTGAGAAATACCTCAGCCTTCCTTCGAAGACCACCAAAAAAAGATTCATCATAAAGCAGACATCTAAGAACCTCTGCAAAATACCAGTTCCTTTCGACTTGTTAGAATAGGAGAGAGAATGACTTGCTCACATTTAATCATCTATATCACAGGCATGTAAAGCTATACAGGATGAGTTCCATTCAAAACATCCCATATCCTTTCTACAGTGACTATTTGTTTAATCACAGGTAATAGTGAAGGGGATAAGGCAGTCCTCAGTGCTCTTGCTGGTATATCTGAGCCAATATAATTTAGTTGTTCTACTAGCTCAAATAACCAATGGGTCACTCCATTGCTGAAGAAGAGAACTAGAACGTATTAACATTTAATGTATGATATGTTTTTCTCGGAAAGCAGGGTTGCTAACATGCTGTCCTTGTTCAGGGCAAGTTGTGAAATGACAATCCAGTTAAAATGGAAATAGGATATATTTTAATAGCTCCTTTTTATAATCAATGTATTCAAAACACTTTCTAAGCTAATATTCCTAATGTTGGTATACTGTAATCATGTTTTACATAGGAGTAGATACAGCTGTAGCTATTAAGGTCCTCTATCTCTCTGAAATTCCTATCCAGTAAAATCTGCTTCACTGAGTAAAGATAAAACAGTGGGATACTGGGTTCACTTTCTAATTTTAGTAATGACCTTCTGCAGTACAGAAATAACATCCACAGCATATGAAACAGCAATATGGATAGGCAGATTTCAATTTAAAGCCTCAAATACAGGCTGGGCAGAGAAAGTATTGAGAACAGCCCTGAGGAGAAGGTCTTGGGGCTGTTGGTTGATGAGAAGCTCAACATGACCCAGCAATGTGCGCTTGCAGCCCAGGAGGCCAACCATATCTTGGGCTGCATCGAAAGAAGCGTGACCAGCAGGTCGAGGGAGGTGATTCTGCCCCTCTACTCTGCTCTCCTAAGACCCCACCTGGAGTACTACATTCAGCTCTGGGGCCTCCAACATAAGAAGGACATGGACCTGTTGGAGCAGAGGAGGGTCACGAAGATGATCAGAGGGCTGGAGCACTGGAACAGGTTGCCCAGAGAAGTTGTGGATGCCCCATCCCTGGAAGTGTTCAAGGCCAGGTTGGATGGGGCTTTGAGCAACCTGGTCTAATGGAAGGTGTCCCTGCCCATGGCAGGGGGGTTGGAACTAGGTAATCTTTAAGGTCCCTTCCAACCCAAACCATTCTATGATTCTATAATATGAAATGTGTAGTATTCCAACCTGCAGAATATCTGACATTATGTTTGCTCCACACGGACCTCGAATTATAGTTCATCTGTTACTGCAGTCATTGTAATCAATGGACATCCTACCTTCATTATAATTCAGATTAATCCATTTCTCATTGCTTAATTGACTTGCAGATTTTGAAAAAAATTGCAAAGAAATTTTAACTGCACTTTGTTAAGCGCAATGTGAGTCACCTCAGCATGTAGATGTAGCAAAGTTACTGTTAAAATTGCCAGTTCTTCTACTTTTAGAGATGGAGACTTATGTGATAACACACTGCAGATACACTTCCCTTTTGATTTCTAACTTGATATGATAAATACTAACTGTCTAAATATACTTTTCATACAAGGATGAATTATGAAAACAAAAAGAAAGCTGTTATCTGTTGTTGCTGGTGTTTTGTTTTGTTTTGTTTTGTTTTATTTTGTTTTGTTTTTCCTCAGTTTAAGCTACTTATAAATCTTATACTAAATATAAGAAAAAAATTTATAGAAAATTCAAGCGGCTCCTCTATACTGAAAACCTGTGTTTTCTTTCTCCTTCCTACTGCCTCCTGGTTGCATGTACTAGTTATATATTGTATTTTAGGAAGTAAATTCTTTGGAGCAGGAACTGTGTTGTACTCCGCTTTATGGGGCCTAGCACAATGCATCACCTACTTGATTTAACCTCCACATGTTCCTGTAATATAAGTTGCTTAATGTTCAGGTGTAAGAAATGGTTGACTAAGGTACTTTTTATTTTACACACGGCTTTGGGAAAGACATAAAATTATGCAGTTTGTGACAATGCAGCACAGTATCTAAGTGGCACCTCTTTCTCAGGCTTATAACTTGCGTTATTTCCCCTAACATAAACTGTTAGGGATTTTTGAAAGGATCAAGCAAAATATGTGTGCCAGATAGTCTAACTTCTGACCAAGTATATTTCATGAAGCTGTTCCAGGTATAGGTTGACAAGAACGCGTTGTAATGCTATCACCACCTTGGCATCCCCAGCTCCAGTATTTGGCCTTGTAAGCACCAGCTGAGCACTGGATCTATAAAGAGATCTGAGCTTGGTCTTCCTTGCACTACACTCTTCTTAGCTTCTAAAAATCTTCTCCTTTCCTGTTATAGGAAACAGATTTAGATTTGCCCTCTCTTTATGGCCTTGCATACTAACAGGAGAGTTTTCTTTCTTCCATTGGGATGTTTTGAAATGGTCTTTTTTCTCAGTTCTCGTCACTGAATCAAGCCTTTATCAATGAAGCATGTTCCACGCTTCAGTAGGAAAACTCATATGCCTGCAGTATTGAAATGTTTTGCAGAATGAAGAGACTGATTGTGAACTTATGTTTTTTTCCTTCTTCTTTTTGGACTGCAGAAGTTAATATAGTATGGGACACATATTCTTTCAGCTATCAGATCTCAAAAGGTCCTAAGTTTTCTTGTATGAATCATTTCCAGATACGTGTTTCACCTGAGGTATCACTAGACCTGAAAGCACTACAACTTTTGGCAGTGTCACACATTCACAATAGATTTACAAAAGACGTGCCATATTCTCTGCGTAGTTTTAAAGGTGGTAGTAACATTTTCAAGCCTTTGGATTCAGTCAAGAATTAACTGCATGTGCACAAGTGATGTTACTAACTGCATGCTGATGAACTCATAGGTGTTTATGATCAGATTTCTTTAGAATACTAATTTGACACAGCTTGTCCTAATGGAAATTATAATAACTACCATGAGTGCTCACTAATTTGGATGCATACCTAAATTACTTTTGAATCAAAACAAACAGTGAGATTTGCATTTCTCTATCTGGTCACACCCGCAGATGCAGCAATTTATTCTTTAAAGCCATTAATGAAATACCCAAATCAAGGCAAAACAATGTTACCACCTTTAACATTAGCTGCCTATTTTTGGAAAGTAAGCACAGGACTGCTCATTTAACTCAGAACAAAGTCTAGGACAGCCATGATGCTTGGCTTAAGGAAAATGGCAAAAGTATATGGCTCAATCAGTTGAATATATATGCAAAGGTAATGATGTATGAAGTAACAAACAATCTTGATTATTTGCCTACTAGATGCAAAGAAGCTGTGTTGAATACCTTGATCATTCTTTTCTCAGAGTAATGCCAAACTGCTTCCTGTCCAGGGTAAGTCTCTGAAAGGCAGAGAAAAAGAGCAAAGAGGAGCCTCCATTTACATAAACTTGTACTGCCAGCTGTGAATACAACTATTTTCTATGATCAGACTGTATGGATGCTTGTGACAACTGAACAGAAGGAATGAGAAAGCTGGACATGTTCTCTCGCTGTCTCATTCTTTCACACAACAGCTACCAAATCACCTCATCAGAGTGATGAATTGGATGGAGTGTACTCCTGTCACATTTGCAGATGACATCACATTGTGGGGAACTGCCAATGTACTCAAAGGCATAGCTGCCGTCCAGACTGGCCTAGGCCTGCTGGAGGAATGGGCTCAGAGTAGCCTTATGAAACTCAAGGACAAATAGCCCCTTGCAACCATACAGACTGGGATGGGGGCAGCTCTGCGGAAGAGCCCCTGGAGCTCCTGGCAGTCATTAAGTTGAACATGAGACAGCAGAGTGCCCTTGCAGCAAAAGCCAACGGTATCTCAGGCTTTTGTGATGTGGCCTCTCAATTAGGGAAGTGGTTATCTCCCTGTACTCAGCACTCACTGGGCTGTGTCTTAAGTACTGAGTATCTGCCCAGTTTGGGCCTTCTGATAGGGAAGACACCAATAAATTAGACTGAGTTCAGCACAGGGTCACCATGTTGATTGGCAGCTGCAGCATTTGCCTTGTCAGGAGAGGCTGAGGGAGCCAGACTTGTTCATCCTGGAGCAGGGGGAAAAAACAGCAGCCCTCCAGCACCTACAGGGAGGGCATCAAGAAGATGAAGCCTGGCCCACCACAGTGGAGCATGGGAGGACAAAAGGCAACACACATTAGCTGAAACAACAGAGATATGACCAGATATAAGAAGAAACTGTTCCATGATGAGGACATGCCCAAGGAAGATATGCAATCTCCCTGTTCATTGATTTTTAAGACCAAATTGACTAAAGCCCTGAGTAATCTGTCTGGCCTTGCAGCAAACTCTCCTCTGAGCAGGAGGCGGAACTAGAGACCCCCTGAGGTCCCTTCCAACCTATACTACCCTATGAACAGCTTGAACCAATGGGGCTTACGTGGCTCATAAGAGTTCTCACCAAGGAAAGACTTCATAGATGTGGGACACAACCAGAGTGTATAATTTCTTTGTTGTTGGTAGGGGTTTTTTTCCCCAAATCATACAGTTGGGTTTCATTTCTAAGGAAACCAGAAGTTTGCCAAGATAAAGGGAAATACTGTGTCCCGGGGTTTTGGCCCCAGCATGGAGATGAGAGGTATCCATGGCAAGCCCCCAGCCCCAGGAACTGGAAAGTGCTCCCAAGTCCAAAAGTTTACACACTAATATAGGAAGTAGAAAGGTGTGGCAAAGAAGTTTGTAAACTTGGCTGATAACCTTAGTGCAGTGCAGCACAGTAGCTGCAATTCAAACAATTTTAATGATTAGTAGAGATATGCAAGATGCACATACAGGATTTAGGGAGATAAGTGCTGTTGCCATCGTAAATTGCATACCTATCCACAGCATAAACATATTTTTTAATTCTAAGCCATAACTGAACTGCCAGACTTCCAGTGTATTCACTGAATGTATATTACTTGATCCTTAGGTATACTGTCACTGAATTTTGCATAATTCCTATCACTATGATTTTGGCTTTGAAGAAGAAATTATATTCCCTGGTTTTCTCCTTGTGGGGCAGAGAGTGGCGACTGGTGTAAATCAGGCAAGAGATTGCTTTGTTAACAAAATACATTACAGTATAAACATTTTTCTTATTATAACACTTAGTTTAGCTGGTTTCTATAGGTAAAGCTAATCCAGTAACCTGTGCTATGCTATCTGTGTACTACATAGGCACACAAGCTTAAAGCAAGGGCTTAAAGTAAGTTTGATTACATGGGGAATTTAGTATCTATCACTTCTGCACAGTGAATTCACTGGTTTACAGAATTGGCAGGATAGATTTACAATAGATTTACAAAGATGTTAAGTTGTTTATTAATGATGACTCTGTACCAGCCTGAAACATACAAAGTAAATTTCTGGAAAGTTGAAAGGGAAGTCTATTGTTTTTTGCAAATGCAGCAGCACTGAATTGCGAAGAGAAACAGACTTGACAATATAGAGGAGGTAATCAGATGGGTGTATACTCGAATGCCATCAGCATTGGGTTGTGCATCATACATGGGATAATTAAATGATGCCTGTAAGTAAATGAAGCAATATGTAATAGGTTAGCAGAGACAATGTAATGACTGACCTAACAATATTGGTGTAAACATGAAGTTAAGTCAGAATGCATTTAGAGGTGGCATGCCACATGATGATATTATTAGCAGTCATTTACAAGTTTTATTAGACTTCTTTCCAGAAGCTACTCTTGAGCTTAAACAAAGATTTGAGTCTTATGCAGAAATTTCTGGGTAAATGTATCATCTTTATTACACAAGTGGTCAGATTATTTGATTAGAATGGTCCCTTCTGGCCTGAAAATCTGCAACTTTACAAATGCTTTGTAATTAACATAATGACTTGCTTGATGTGTATGTCGTAGTACAAAGCCAGGCTACGTGTGAGGATGCAGATAGTTGATGACCATAATGGTGTGTTACCTTCACAAATTGCTGGGTCTGGCGATCACTGTGTTGTGGCATAATAACAAACAGCAATTTGTGAGCTGTGAGGCAACTGTTTCTAATCCACTCAGGTTCTTATCATTTGAACTTGCAGATGTGGTGGGCACCCACAATTTCTAATGAAGTCAGTAAGAGGTGCAGATACTTAGCAGATATGAAAATCATGCTCATAAATGTTGGTAGACATCTATTTCCAGAGATAAAGTTGAATGACAATCCCCTAATTAAATTAAGAATCCCATCCAGAGTAGATCTGTTTTATGGTACATATAAAATTTAATGGAACATTAGGAAATAGGCCTATTTTATTTAGTGCTGCTGAGTATCTTATATGAAGAATTTGTGATTTTGGAGGCATTTATGGGTAAGAAAATTACTAACACACTGTAGGCAGCATGCAGACTTCAGTCACTAGTTTGTTCTAATTTATTCTTGTAATGGCCTCATGCAGTGGGTTAAAAAGACGAGCTTATATTTCATTGCAGGTTGTCCACAGGTAAGGTGATCAGATGTACTTTTTCTTGCGCTCACATAGGAATACTCTATGTTAGATCTTAATTACTGAAGCAAATTGTACTGAGAGCTAATCAGAAAAGAGTAGTACAGGTAAACTTAATGTTCCTTCCCTAGGACTTGTTTTAGAAAACATCTGGTATCTGTTAAAATATTTAAGCAGATTAATTAAATCAAGCACATGTTTAACTTTGTCCAAATTGGAACGTCCTTTCTTTAAGGAGCTGTTTTCAGTAGAGATGTTAGAATCATCATTGTTATTTTATTTCAATAGTTGAAATAAGCACTTTTGAAACATGATTTCTCATTTTTTACAGTCTGACCAGAGTGTTAAAAACTGTTGTTTGCCTCAGAACTTATCTGAAGTAAACATGGCTCAACAAGCAATGGACTCATTTATTTATGGCAGTTTACAGTGTTTTCATTGCACTGAAACTTAAATAATCCCTAATGGGTTTTACTGCCTGACTGTAATTTCTATTATTTATTGCAGCTAGTAATTGAACTTTCTTCTTCATATCACCATGTTCTTCAAATTGGCCTGTGGACTGAAGTTTTCTCAGTTGTAGCACAGGGTAATACTTGTCTGATGCTTTCCAGGCAGTTCATGAAGGCATGGGGGCGGAGGGAAAGACTCAAAGAAGGAAAAGGTTCTGACTGAGCAGAACATTTAAGTAGCTGCTTAAAGTTAATTCCCATTTTAAGTGGCTTATCCAAAAGTTATCAGCTTAAGTATATGATTCCAGATAAGCTTTTTCATGTGTGCTGAGCTGAATCAGTGTTTTGAGGACTTGGAACTGCATTTGTCAGTACACCATATACTCATAGCTTAATGTATTTGTTACAATACACATTTACTCAGCAAATGAGATCAGCTGAACTGTAAGTAAATAATACTCTATATTGCCATGCCAGATATGAAAAGACAGAACCATAAATAAGTCACAGAATAATATTATGTTCCTAAAAGAGACTTGAATTTTATAATGTGCTTCTTGAACCCTCCATTTTGGAAAACGACTCAGTTTCCCCTAACAAAGTAGATAATTCTCCAGGTAAAGGGAGGACAAGTATTATTCCTAAAGGAATTTATTATAAGCACAAAATTACAATCTGACATATAACTATGAAGTCTCTGGGGCATTAACATTTTGGGAGCTGAAAGACAGTTCTGAAAGGCCACAATTCAGTAACAGTGTTTAAAATCTTTGCTTTTTAAATAATAACCATAATGCAAAACAAGGGGTAGTTGTATCCTTTAGACTCAATTATCATACTATAAAGGATTCATGTTGTGTTGCTCTAATGAAGTCAGAGGATTTATTCTTCATTTACACAACAGAAGGAGAGAAGAATTAAATCCTGCAGTGTAACACATACCCCTGGAACCTTAAATTTAATATTTCCTTTCTACTTTTGAATACTTAAGTGTATTACCACTTCATTCTGTTTCCTCTTCAGCATATAGTTCATGTGATCATGACAGAAGTGTTCTTCTTCCAGGATTCCACCACAGAGACTATCATAGCAGGAGACCAAAGAGTTTTGCAAGCACAGGGTATATGGCTGAGATGATAAACATTACATACTTCTAAATAAGATTAAATGGGTACCCCATTGTTTCACAGGTTGCTAATATAATGCTACAGTCTTGATCAGAAAGACATGAGAAGCACTTATTGATTTTTCCTGCAGGACTGTAATTACTGCTAGTCTTCTTTTTGTATCCTGCAGGATGTTGTGGTAATGATTTCATTGCACACAACCCATTCATTTCTAATGACTTCTGCATTTGAAGTTTGAATGTTTTCAACTATATTCTTTCTTTTTTGCATGATTTTAAAATAATATGGAACATAAAGCAAACAGAATATATATTTTAAAACTTAAATGGTACTTTCTAAATAAACTTGGACATATGTGCTAGATTAACCCATTATTTTTCTACTATTTTCCCCACCTTGATAAGTGCAAGCAATCATGTAATATTTTCCCACCAAAGAAAAAGGTCAGCACTCACCCCTGCAAACTGGATACAACCTTATATTTATTTCAGACTGGATGGCTGGAAGTGATTTTACATGGAGTGCTAATCTTCTGTTACATAATAGTATGTGAAAACCTGCACCAGACTGTGAACTTGTATCTACCTTAACAGGTGCCCCACAGAATTCTGTCACATTTAGTATCTGAAGGACATATCGTCAGCTTTGTTCAGGGAAAGTAATATCCTGCACAGTGAGCTGTCCCCTTCATAACTGTAGAACTGCTATTGAATAAGGTATTACTGAACAGGAGTGAAGGTGGCGGAAGCTGAATATATCAGCGAGAATCCTTTATGTCCAATGATAATAATTTATTTCTTCACTAAGAATTTTAAAAATAACAAAAGGCCTCTCTTTTTTTTGAGGTATCTGGGTTCCAAACCAAATAGTAAGTGGTAACATAACTATTACAAAATGCTGATTGAGAAGAGCTTTTACTGTATCTGGGCAAATCACTGCACAGGGCCCCCTTTAGCACATCTATATCAGAAAAAGAAAAGTTACAAATCCATAACCCAACTAATTCTTCAAATCATGGACAATACAATGAATAGATTTATCTCAACTTGGCTTCTTGGCCTGAAGACTGGAATTAAGATGATGAAAAGAGTAATGTTCACCTTGACTAGCAAAATCAAAGTAAGACTACAGTTTGTCCTTTCTATGCCGAGAGTGGACTTTTCACTCCTGTCCCATCTTACATACACCAAGCAGAAAGGATGAAGTCAGAGGAATAATCCTCAAGTCCTTGATATCAGCCAGGTGTATGCAGGGCATAATTTTTCACAGGATTTGTGTAGCATGAATAGCTACTCCAAAGATTACTTCAGAGAATTCTGGTCAACCTTCTGGTCCAGTTTATCCTTGGTGAAGTCATCTATCTTCCCACAGGATCATAGGTGACCTGCTAGCTAATTTAGGCCTCTAAGCTAAAGGCATGAAGTTATACAACATAAATATTCCCCCACGACACTTCATCCCCTTACATGATACATAAATTCTAGTCTGAACATATAGAGACAGACTAGAAATCTGATGTAGTGTTAGCTACCATGTCATAAAACCTTTTTTTCATTGCACTCCTGTTCTCTTCTGTTCTACTTTTGTCCTATTCTACTACATTCTATTATGTTTGTTATATATAGTATACATATTAATATATAACTAATGCAGAATTTATATATTATATAATTTA